>CAUYUJ010021795.1:23437-78437 GCA_963575745.1 Prorocentrum cordatum | reverse complement strand
CGGCATCTGAGCGAGGTAATGAAGGACACTTGGTCTTACGCTCGAGGACACGGCGATCTCACGCGGTGGCTTGCACAGGCCGCCGGTGCGGCACGGCGTGCGGCCCGCTCCAGAAGCCCTTAACACAGCACCTCTTGGGGCGCACCCCTTGCTTTCGCCAAGGGAGCCGCTCTCGTCTTTCGGGAGCGGCCAAGAGGGGGGTGTCCAAGAGGGGGGGGTGCAAATCATGACCGGAGGCATGTGCGCGGCCCAGCGGGGGGGCCAGGGACGTAATGAAATAAGAAGAGGCGCCATGAGATCTGGGGAAATATCATGGCCCACGCCATGATATCCCCCCCCCCCCCTAGTCATCACCCCCCTCTTTTCCGCCCCCGAGTCTTGCTGCCGCCCGCCTTCCGCCGCCCGTCTTTCTTGGGGGTCTCAGCACCGTGTGGCGACAGACCCGGCGGCGACCTCGGAATCCGCAAAGACCTCACCGCACGGCCCGTCACCGCACGGTTTTGGGCGGACCCTGCAGAGGCTCCGGTCGCCCGAGACAGGTGCCCCAAAACCGTGCGGCGACCCCGAATGCCACCGACCCACCACACGCTGTGGTCACCGCCCCCGAAGCCCCACCGACGCGCCACCCCGAACCCCCACCGACTCGCCGCACACGGAGCTGCCGAGCCCCCGCATCCCCGCCCGAATCCCCCGAACCCCCCGAATCCCCACCCGAAGCCCCACGGAATCCCCCCCCGAATCCCCCGAATCCCCGAGGAGGAGGAGGAGGAGGAGGAGGAGGAGGAAACGGAGGAGGAGGAGGAGGAGGAGGAGGAGGAGGGGAGGAGGAGGAGGACAAGTCAGCCCCTCGATGCCCGCAAGGGGCGGTCCTGCCCGGAGCGCGCCCCCCGCGCGGAAGGCGCGGGCGCCCCCCACGCGCGACCTCACGCGCGCGACCTGCGTGCGCGACCTGCGCGCGGCTAATCCGGGCACGGTCGGCTCCGCCCTTGCGAAGCCGCTCGGGGGGGGGGACGGCCCGACTTTTTCTCCTCCGCCAACCGCCGCGGCCATACAGTCGGGGCCTTGACCTAAGGAGCCCAAAATAAGGAACGAGGCCCCTTTTTTTTCCATAAGTTGAACTTCGAATTCCGATCGAAAGCATAAGGAAAACCTGAGGCAAGCTGCGGAACACTTAAGGAACGCGGAGCCCCTCCCCAACGAAAAGGGTTCCTTCCTCAGGGCCCCGACTGTAGGGGAACGAGTAATGACATGAGCATAAAAACTCGGAGGTCTGCGCGGATGTCTCGGATCCGAGAAATCCGCACGGGCCTCCGAATTCTTGTGCTCATGTCGTTCTTCGATCCCCTAGTGCAGCCGGCCCGTATCATAAGGATGCGCGAAAAGGATGCAGGGGCCTCGGACATCCACTTCGAAGCCTTTCGAGCGGGACGCGGCCAACGAAAGTGGCGAGGGATGGACCGAGGAGGCAAGGATGCAAGGGTACCCCTGGGAAGGTTGCCCATCCCTATCATGCGGATCCGCGCGGACCTCCGAGTTTTTATGTTCATTGAAGGGGCCCTGGGACACACAAACAAATAGACACACATAACAGGCATCCCCACATTTCCCCCCATTTTCTGGGCTCCAGTCCCCCCCCATCACTTCCCATGTTTTCCCAGATTTTCTGGGGGATCGACGATTCATTGTGTCTGTGTGTGTGTGTGTGTGTGTGTGTGTGTTTTCCCCTCCACATTTTCTGGGTCCTAGTCCCCCCCCACTTCCCATGTTTCCTTATGTTTTCTGGGGGATCGACGATTCGTTGTGTCTGCGGGTGTGTGTGTGTGTGTGTGTGTTTTCCCCTCCACATTTTCTGGGTTCTAGTCCCCCCCCCACTTCCCATGTTTTCCTATGTTTTCTGGGGGATCGACGATTCGTTGTGTCTGTGTGTGTGTGTGTTTTTCCCCTCCTGATTCAATGTCATTCTTCGTTCCCCTATGCTCGCCATCGCTCGGACGTCCATTCCCTGTGTTTTTTTCGGCTCCGTGCGTTTTTTTTTTTTTTTTTTGCCAAAGGATCGAGGATGCTCCTCGATGGTCCTCGCCGACGGAAAAATGCACACGTCCGAGCGATGCCAAGCCTGTGGCCAGCAGCCGGTGGCGTTTTTTTTCGGCTCCGTGCGTGTTTTTTTTTTCCCCCCCCAAAGGATCGAGGATGCTCCTCGAGGGCCCTCGCCGACGAAAAAAAAGTGCACACGTCCGAGCGATGCCAAGCCTGTGGCCAGCAGCCGGTGGCGTTTTTTTCGGCTTCGTGCGTTTTTTTTTTTTTTTTTTTTTTTTTTTTTTTTTTTTTTTTTTTTTTTTTTTTTTTTTTTTTCTTTTTTTTCTCCCCTACCTAGGCTCTGCCTAGAAGGGTTCTTACTCTCTTAGCTTAAAGGGGCTGGGCAGTGGAACTCGCCCCGGGCGGTTCCCCCAGTCCCCTGGGAGCGGTCCCCCCAGTCCCCTGGGAGCTTTAGCTTTAGCTTTAGCTTTAGCTTAGCTTTAGCTTAGCTTTAGCCCAGCTTTAGCTTAGCTTTAGCTGAGCTTTAGCTTAGCTTTAGCTTAGCTTCAACTTAGCTTTAGCTTAGCTTGAGCTTAGCTTCAGCTCAGCTTCAGCTTTGCTTTAGATTAGCTTTAGCTTAGCTTCAGTTTAGCTTTAGCTTAGCTTCAGCTTAGCTTCAGCTTAGCTTTAGCTTAGCTTTAGCTCAGCCTTAGCTTAGCTTTAGCTTAGCTGTAGCTTAGCTGTAGCTTAGCTTTACTGTTACTACTAATGCTGCTTTCCTAGGGGCTCCAACTCCTAGGTAGGGTCGCACTGGGATGATTTTTTTTTCTCCGCCAAAGGATCGAGGATGCTCCTCGAGGGCCCTCGCCGACGAAACAAAAAGTGCACACGTCCGAGCGATGCCAAGCCCGTGGCCAGCAGCCTGTGGCGGTGCAGTCCCCCACCCCCACTTCCCACGTTTTCCCATGTTTTCTGGGGGATCGACGACTCGTTGTGTCTGTGTGTGTGTGTGTTTCCCCTCCTGACTCAATGTCGTTCTTCGCTCCCCCGTGGCCAGCAGCCTGCGGCGGTGCAGTCCGTCCTCCTCTCTCTCTGGCCCCTATTGCGGGCGGACCTCCGACCTCCGACCTCTCGCCGCCCTCTCCGGTCGCGCTGGTGGGCGTCACACGGAGGGGGGGGCGGGGGGGGGCACCGCGTGGGGTGACGATCGAACAACAGGGGGAGGAGGAGGAGGAGGAGGAGGAGGAGGAGGAGGAGGAGGAGGAGGAGGAGGAGGAGGAGGAGGAGGAGGAGGAGGAGGAGGAGGGGGGGGAGGAGGAGCAGGAGGAGGAGGAGGAGGAGGAGGAGGAGGGGGAGGAGGAGGAGGAGGAGGAGGACAGTAGCCATTTTGGCTCAAGCGTAAACTTTGTCGAGCCCCCTGGGCCTGCGAGTCAACGCCAGGGCGCCCCCCGCGCCGCCCCGCCCTCGGACCCGTCCTTCCCACCCCCCTCCTGCCTGCGCCATGGATGCGGCGGGCGCGGCGGGCGCCGCCAGCCGCATGGGCGAGTTCTGCGGCAGGATCCCCCCCTGGCGCTCCGCGAGGCCGAGGCGGTCAGCGGCCGAGAGGAGGGCGCAGGCTGCCCGCGCCCAGGCTCGCGTGGCTTCAGCAATGTTGCACAGTTTTGACGCCCTCCTGCATCGGGGGTGCCAGCAGACACGGCTAGGCGCGGCCTTGGCTGCCGCCCTGGAGAACGGCTTTCCCCGCGTTCGTCGTCACGTTCACGCAGGTTGCGGACCTGATGGAGGCGATGGTGCGCAAGCTGGCCGCGGGCTCGGTGGCGCTGGCGATGGCAACCCGTGCAGCCCCTACGTCGGACTCTCCGTGTCCTCCGCGGATGTCTTGGCGCCGGAGGATGGCACGGACAAGCCTTCTGCGGGCCTCGATTTGCTGCAACCTGGCGTGCCGGTCGTCGGAGGAGCTCTGACGGAGGAAAAGATGGGGCGCCCGAGCAGCGCTGGTCACACCCCTCGGCCTGGACGTGCACGCGCAGCCTCAGGAGACGGAGAGAGTGATCCAGTCTCCGTCCAGAAAGTTGCGCACGAGGAAGAGAGCAACGCTGCCAGGCTCATCCAGCGGGCCGAGGAAAAGGTCATATTGCTGTCTGAGTTTGCCGCCTCTGCACTTCCTGACAACCTGGGCGCGGTCTCAGCCAACAGTCTCGAGGAGGCGCTGGTGCGATACAAGCTGCTGGAGTCCGAAGCCATCGCCACTCTCGCCGATGCCAGGGCTGCTTCCCTGAGGGATTCGGCAGAGTCAGAGAGCCGGCTGATCCACAGCCTCGCGCCGCCGGAAGTTGCTGCACAGCAGGCAGGACCGGCTCAAGGCCGCCCAGAGTGCCTTGGTCCGGTCACGGTTGACTTCGCGACGATGGGCTGCGATGGCCGAGCAGCGTGCACCTCGAACGGGATTTGTGGTGACTGGAAGCTCATCGAATGGGATGTGAGTTGAGCCGGGAATGCAGCTGCGTAGTTGCATCTGTCTGACGTGCTGATGTATAGAGATTCCGAGCTGCTGGGCGCGGCTCGAATTGCTGGTGGTCCTGGGGGCCGGGTTTCCGCGGCTGGGCCTTTGGGGGCCCTTTGTCATGGGGTCGTCGGGTTCCTGCCTACGCTCCCCCCCTGCGGCCTCCGTCTCTTCCTGCTCTTTCTTTCTTCCTCCTTGTTTCTTCCCTCTTGCGGGGGGGGCGTTGGCGGGCTCCTGCTCTGGTTCTGGGGTCTCTGGGGTGTCTCTTGGGTTCCTCGTCGCCTCTGTCTCCATCCTGCTCTATCTCGCCTTATCCCTGTGTGTAGGCATCGACTCTCTTGCCTGCGACCGAACCGAACCGAGGAGGAGGAGGAGGAGGAGGAGGAGGAGGAGGAGGAGGAGGAGGAGGAGGAGGAGGAGGAGGAGGTTTTGGATGATTTTCGGTCTCTGGGGGCCCTCGCCGGGCCTCGGGACCGTCAAAAATCGACACAGGAGGTGGGGGGGGGCGGAGGAGGGGCGAAGGAGGTTCGGAGGCAACTACTGGGAGGTTTTCGTCGGCAGAATCAGGGAGGATTGAGCCCCATCGGGGGGCTGTTATGCCGGAGCGGGCCTCGGATTACGCTGGATGAAACGGGATTAGGCGGGATGAAGCTGGATTCGCCCGGGTTAAGCTGGATTCCGGACCAGGGCAAAAACAGAATTTGACCTCCCAGGAGTTGCATCCGAAAGGAGGGCTGCAAGAGGGTGGCCCTGACAGGCGCCCAAGCTGCCGAGGGGGTTTTGGAGAAGCGACACACCACATCTCACAGGCAGTCCGCTGGGTCAGGAGACGCAAATCCGAAACGTATGGGCGTTTTGGCCCTCGGACCTGTTGGTTACCACATAGCCGACACACCGCATCTGACAGGCAGACCGCGAGCTCTCGACCTCTCTCCTTGGGGTCTGGTGTTTCATCCTGGGCCGTCCTGTGGCGGCGCGCTCGAGGGGCACTTCGGGGAGAGCGGGGGCGGGCTTCTCGGAAGGAGGCTGCCTCTTAGAGGGCGCCGGCCCTGCATCTGCAGAGGAGGCCCGCGCCTTCGAAGGAGCAGGGGTGCTTCCAAGAGGCCTGTCCCCCTCCCTCTAGCCCCCCCCCCTCGCCATCGAGGGGTGCTTCCAAGAAGCCTGTCCCCCTCCCCCTACCCCCCCCCTCGCCATCGCTCGGACGCCCATTCCCTGTGTTTTTTTCCGGTTCCGTGCGCGGCTTTCTCGCCAAGTGATCGAGGATGCTCCTCGATGGTCCTCGCCGAAGGGAAAATACACACGTCCGAGCGGTGCCAAGGGCTTCCAGGAAGCCTTTCCCCCTCCCCCTGCCCTCCCCCCCTCTGCGCGTGGCCGAGCGGCGGCCCCCCGGGGCCCGAGAAACGCTGGCCGGGGCGGAGTGCTTCGCGGCAGGGGAGGCCAGAGGAGGTCCCCTGAGAGAGGCGGGCGGCCCGCCAGCGAATGGGAGGGCCGCGAGCCTGCGCGGAGGCAAGGGGGGAGGGGGGGTCGCGCTCTCTCTCTCTCTCTCTGGAGGAGGAGGAGGAGGAGGAGGAGGAGGAGGAGGAGGAGGAGGTGGAGGGGAAGAGGAGGAGGAGGAGGAGGAGGAGGAGGGGAGGAGGAGGAGGAGGAGGAGGAGAGGAGGAGGAGGAGGAGGAGGAGGAGGAGGAGGAGGAGGAGGGAGGGAGGAGGAGGAGGAGGAGGAGGAGGAGGAAGGAGGAGGAGGAGGAGGAGGGAGGAGGAGGAGTAGGAGGAGGCCCAGGGCCTGCCCCGGCAGGCGGCGGAGAGCGGCCAGGCCCGAATAACACTTGAGCGCAGCAGCCTATCAGCTCAGGCCCAGGACCTAAGATGATACGACACGTAGGTCTTGCAAGCTACGCGGTGCACGCTGTGGTGGAAACTATGTGGTGCAATGCATTCTGCCACCAATGAATTGTCAACTCCATTGTAACGCAAGCATCCCGCCCCCACCCGCATCTTATTTTGGCAAAACCCATTCGGTCACCAGCGTGGTTGCTGATTGGCACTTGCCAGCGCCTCTCTACGGTTGCGATGGCACTTGTCGGCGAGAACTTTCCAGCGTTTCTCAGAGGCTGGGCTGGCGCGTGGGCACTTCAGTTCGGGATATTATGATGGTGTTGGTAACGTTGGCAATGGTGATGGTACTAGCGATGGTGGTGGCAATGCTCACGATGACGATGGCAAGGCCAATGACGGCACCAATGCTGGTGACGATGATGACGATGATGATGTTCATGTCGGCGGTGAAAACGCTTGCAGTGATGACGGCGGCACTGACAGTGATTGACGATGGCGTTAACGGTGGTGATGCGATTGCGCTGATGAGGGTGATGAGGAAGTGGGCGCGCGTAGCAATTCGAGAAATCTGGCAGACTTGTTGTTGTCAGACTATTGCTTTCCCGAAGCTCTTGCCAAACTCTACTTTGAAACGCTTCGAATTCACAACACTGGTTTTGAACGAATCTTGATGTTTGACGGGGGGGACGGGGGGGGGGGCGATACTGGCTCGCCTGGGGTGGTATGATTACACCTGGTAGAATGAAACGTGAGGCAACATCACTTGCAAATTGGAACACGAAAGGAGGAAACAGCTACGTCTGGCTCGAGAGGGGGTTGATCCTGTCGATATTCCGCAAAGGTAAGTAAGTCAACGTGGTGAACGTGGTGCAATCCATGTGGTGCAGTCCATGTGGTGCAAGCTGTGTGTGTGTGTGTGTGTGTGTGTTGTGAGCCCCGTGGTGGAGGCCACGCGGCGGAGTCTCCGTGGTGGAGGCTCCGTGGTGCCAGCCGTGTGGTGCAAAGCGCTGCGGTGCCACCTGCGTGGGGTGCAGGCTGTGTGCTGTGTGAGAGCTCTTTGGTGCCGCCTGCGTGGTGCCGCGTGCGCGGCGCCCACGGGGCTGCCACGGAGGCGCCGCCCGCTCGGGGCGGCCGCCGCCGAGCGGCACGCCCGGAGCGGCCCCACGTCGGCGCCCGCGGCGCCCGCGAGGCCCTTTGAGAGCAGCCGCGGCGAGGACCCCTCTCGGCGCAGTCACGGCAGAGTGGCGGCGCGCACGGGAGGGGTATGGGGAGGGGGGGAAGGCTTCTTGGAAGCACCCCTGCTTCTTCGAGGGCGCGGGCCTGGTCTACAGATGTAGGGCCGGCGCCTGCTAAGAAGCAGCCTCCTTCTGAGAAGCCTCCCCCCCTCCCCCATGCCCCCCTCTGGGCGCCGCCAAGTAGAGGGAAGCAAGTCGTGAACACCCCCCCTGCCCCCCAAAAGCTCAAAGTTGGCACGCACGGGGGGGAGACTGCGGTCGAGGCGCAGCTCATCAGACCCACCACCAACTCTGAATATTGGGGGGAGGGGGAGGCGTTCACAGATGAATGTGGCACGAGTGTTCGCTATTTTTGTCCGAGGCCTGTATTGCTGGGGGGACACGAAAGGGCATCCACAAGCACCACCTTCAAAACGCAGACGTCGAGGACATGTGCAACGACCAGCAATACTAGAAGTGGTCCTCCGGCCTGTCATCAACGGCTCAGATGGCCCCAAGAGAACTCCAGCAAGAGGCTCCCTTGGGGCCATCTTAGCCGTCTTGGAGGGCATCTCGGAGCCATCTTGCGCGGGAAGACCGACGACCCCAGAAATTTCTGCAACTCCTCGGGTGGCTGGCGGTCTGGGCAGGAGGCCGGCAGGGACCTTCGTAACAAATGTTTAAACACACAGGAATCCAGCACACCAAGCACCCCTTGATATATCAACAAGGGGCGGCAGATATCAGTGGCCCTCGGCCAATCCTCTTGCCGCGCCTGGGGGGTCGTGGCCTCTCGGGGCCTCCTGGGGACTTTTTTTGCCGCACCTTCTTACAATAAGGGAGGTCAGTGGTGGCGAAAACGGTCGGCGCGCCAACTGCGCGCCAACCGCGAGCCGCGCCAAACGCGCGGTGAGCATGCGAACGTAAGTACAATTTACCGATCAATGGACAGGGGAAGGAAAGGCGGAAGGAGAGATAAGGGGAGAGGAGGGAAGGAGAGGCGGGAAGAGGGGAAACGATGCCAGGGGGAGACCTCGAAAGGCAAACGCCTTCGAGATCCCCTCAAGTCCTGGCTTGGGAAGCTGGGCACTCACGCTTATGGAAGCGACGGCAACCGCCCAGCTTAAGGAGGGACCTCGCCTCTTCTGCGGCGAAGCTGCTCTGGACAGCCTGCGTCCTATCGACCGAGCTCTTCACCCGCGCGTCGTACTCCATGATAGCCAGCTTGTTGTAATAGTACATCAACTCCTCGCTCAAGTACTTTCTGCCAAAATCCTTCTGATCCTGCAGCTGCCGCGACGTGTTCTCCAGCAACATGACATGGGACACTTGTTCAACGACATCGCTGAGGTCAGGCTTGATGGGCCAGAAATGTCTCCACGGTCGCATGAAGCTGGTGAAAAACTCAGATGGCGGATTCTCGGGCAACATGACGACGGCGTTTCCGTAAAAACACTGCCTGAGTCTTTCGGCCCAGTCGCTGTTGCTCCCCACGTTCAATATAGCCTGGTAGTTGCACAGCTGTTCCGTCAAGGGCAGGAAGTCGCTGACATTGCTTCTCTTGCGTCTGTGGTTGATTTTCGTGGCTTCAGTGTCGAACATGTCAGGGTGAGACTCGCCAAGCATGTGAAGGAGCCACCGGCCATTGTCTTCCCAGCCGCAGCTCTGCGTGCATGTCCCGAACTTCATCCCCCTTCCACTGCGTTCTGCCGCGGAAGACAGCCTTCTTGATGCGCGCGCTGGTGCTGTTACATTTCAGATTCTCTTTCACATATTTGTCCCAGCCGACAACCGGCGTGTTGACATATGGCAGAGGAGACCGGACCGTGCCCATCGCGAAAGGCACAGCGATAGAAGAATACATCGGGTGATACATAGTGCCAAATATCGGTATGCCCAAGTTGCCAGAACGGACGTTCTGCACGCCGTCGTGCAGGCCGAAGGGCACGTACACGTCCACGTCAGCCGGGAGGCCTGGCACGATGACGTCCAGGATCTCCTTCAGTGGCGGGCCACGAGAGCCACTGAACTCACCCCAGTGGAGTCTGTAGCTGCTCTTTGAGATGTGGACCACCAGGGTGATGTAGGCGCCAGTCACTGGCACGCAGGCCGCACGCTTCGAGTAGTCGACCGTCGTCAGCTCCGACAGCTCCGACTCGATCACGTCGAACCAGGCCCGCACGTGAGACTGCACCTCCTCGGCGGCAGCGGGCGCCAGGAAGCTGGGCGCCTCCGGCATGGGCGTCTGGCGAACGCGCGGCACGGGCTTCGGGTCGGGGCTCCCCCGCGTGAGGGCGCCTGCGGGCGACGTCAGAACGAGACCGACCACTGCGAGCTGCTCCCAACGTCTTCCTAGCATGGTCGAGCGGGTGCGCATCATTTGTGAGTGACAGAGAAGTCTCCCTCTCTCTCTGTACTTCTGCGGACCAGGGCGCCCTTCCCTCGGACCAGAAATGCCTACTTGAGCCAAAATGGCTGCGGACTTCCTGGGGAGACTCTTGGAGCCTCTGGGCGGCCTCTTGGTTGCCTCTCGGTGGTCTCTTGGGCGGGCCTGTGGGGGGCCCTGTCAGAGGCCCTGCGGGCTCGTCTTGGAGCGTAGGCTTCCACCGGCCTGGCGGCGTCGCGCTTTTCGGGCCCCGCTTATAGTGAGCAGAAAATCCACTCCCATAATAAGCACCCCGACAAGCGAAGCCGTTCAGTAAACGCACCCATGGAAGTAATCGGACAGGGCAGGGCTGTTCAGTAAACGCCCAGGGCCGTTTAGTAAACGCCAGCTGTCGGGGTCGGGGTGGTTTTTCCCCCACACTGGGCATGCGAGAACCCTACAAAGGTTCTCCATGGTTTGGGCTTCCGAGGCTGGCCCCTCAAAGCTCCCGAAAACCCGACAGACCTCCACGACGGCTCCCTCCTTCTCCCTCCTCCTCCTCCTCCCTCCTCCCTCCTCCCTCCTCCCTCCTCCCTCCTCCCTCCTCCCTCCTCCCTCCTCCCTCCTCCTCCTCCTCCTCCTCCTCCTTCTCCTCCTACCAATGGATGGGTCCTGGGGACCATCTTGAAGCGCGTTGGGACTTCGGATCCCGAGTGCGCGTCCACGGCCTCGGGTAAGGGAGCCAGGCGCGTCCTGGTAGCGCCCGGGCATGTCGCCCAGAAGCGCGGGGAGGTCCAAATAAATTCGGGCCCTGGGCCTTCAGTTGCTCTGTGTTCACTGCACGAGACTCAGAATTAGTGAGGACCTAAGGTCACTCCACACAATGTGTCTGCAGCAGCACGGTGGCGGGCGTCCAACGAGGCGGCACTAAGGACAAACATGTATCATAAACAAGCGCACATGGCAAACGAAAATGACATATCCAGACTACAGACGGACAGATCAAGCATATCGAACGAAAATACGGGATAACGCATATACGCATAACAGGCGCAGGACTGACAACGAAGACATGCGCAATCAACTCCCTGGCGGAGGTCGCTCGGGGCAGAATCATGCTTGTGCCGACTCTCGCTCTCTTGCGTCCCTACCCCTCACACCCCGTGAAAGAGATGGCACTCGCTAGCAGCGTGGCCCCAGAAGTTTCCAGGCACGCCCTCGAGCCAGCTGCAGGTGCGCGCTTTGACACCACGTAGCAAGGCGACCGCTGGTTTCGCCGACGGCTGGTTTCGCCGCCCGGCGAAACCAGCTCCGTCGGCGAAACCGGCTCCGTCGGCGAAACCAGCTCCTGTCGGCGAAACCAGCTGCAGTCGGCGAAACCAGCTGCCGTCGGCGAAACTGCCTGACCCGACCCGCCCGCTAGGGCCCACCCGCCCGACCTGACCCGCCCGTTAGAGTTCGCGCGTGCTGGTCGAGCGCGCCCCACTCTTGAATGTCCCGCCCGCCCGACCCGACCCGCCCGTCAAGGTCCGTCCGCCCGACCCGACCCGACCCGCCCGCTAGGGCCCGCCCGCCCGACCCGACCCGCCCACTAAGGTTCGCGCGTGCTCGGTCGAGCGCGGCCCACGTCCCGCCCGCCTGACCCCGCCCGTTAGGGTCCGCCCGCCCGATCCGACCCGACCCGCCCGCTGGGGTCCGCCCGCCCGTTCGGGTTCGCGCGTGCTCGGTCGAGCGCGCCTCACACTTTAATGTCCTGGCCGCCCGACCCGACCCGCCCGTTCGGGTCCGCCCGCCCGACCCGACCCGACCCGCCCGCTTGGGTCCGCCCGCCCGACCCGACCCGCCTGTTCGGGTCCGCCCGCCCGACCCGACCCGCCCGTTAGGGTTCGCGCGTGCTCGGTCGAGCGTGCCCCACACTTTCATGTTCGGGCCGCCGACCCGACCCGCCGTCAGGTCCGCCCGCCCGACCCGACCCGACCCGCCCGCCAGGGTCCGCCCGCCCGACACGACCCGCCCGTTAGGGCTCGCGTCGGCGAAACCAGTGCTGGTGAAACCAGCGCTGGCGAAACCAGCCGCTGGCGAAACCAGCGGGGCGAAACCAGCGCCGGCGAAACCAGCGCCGGCGAAACCAGCCGTCGGCGAAACCAGCGCCAGCGAAACCAGCTCATGCCCGCAGCAGCGGCTGTGTGCTCATGCTCGTCTCGTGCTCAGCATTTTGGCAGCAACCTTAAGGAGGAGGAGAAGGAGGAGGAGGATGAGGATGAGGAGAAAGAGGAGGAGAAAGAGGAGGAGAAAGAGGAGGAGGAGGAGGAGGAGGAGGAGGAGGAGGAGGAGGAGGAGGAGGAGGAGGGGGGAGGAGGAGGAGGGGGGGGATGAGGGAGGAGGAGGAGGAGGAGAGGAAGGAGGAGGAGGAGGAGGAGGAGGAGGAGGAGGAGGAGGAGGAGGGGGATGAGGAGGAGGAGGAGGGGGAGGAGAAAGAGGAGGAGGAGGAGGAGGAGGAGGAGGAGGAGGAGGAGGAGGAGGAGGAGGAGGAGGGCGGGCGGGCGGTGCTCCTCGCCGCTGGCCTCGTGGTCCGGGGTGAAGCAGCTGGCGAGGAGGAACTCGATGCGGAAGGCCATGATCGACTTCCAGTGGGGCTGGGGCTTCTGGATCCTCGCCACCTTGCGGGCGTCGTACGGACGATTTCGGAAACCCTGAATCCCCCAAAAAACTGTTCCATCTCTCGGGGCCTCATGTTTGACTTCCGCCGAGCTTCCGCCGGCGGAGGCGGCCTCGTTTTTACTTCCGTCGCCCTTCCGCCGCGGAAGAGATGATCACTCCTGCAATCCTCGAAGGCAAGGCCTATTTTGGAACGCCCCACATTCCCTCTTCTCTGTCTGATCCTGTGCCTTGCTCTCCACCGTCTCCTCCCTCCCTCACCTCATATCTATACGGTACACGCGCGCTCCCCGATCGTCCAGACAAGGACAACTATGGCTACACAGTGGGGCTGAGGCTTCTGGATCCTCGCCACCTTGCGGGCGTCAGATTCCCTCTCATCTGTCCGCTCCTGTGCCCTGCTCTCCATCGTCTCCTCTCTCCCTCCCCGCCTCTCTATACTGCACACGCGCGCTCCCCGAACGTCCAGAAAGGACAACTATTGAATGATACCATGCGCGCGCACTCGTTTAGCACACGCCATAATTGTGACACGTTCCTGGCAACATGTGGGACAATATCCGCACGTGCTCGTCGTTGCGCGCGCATGTCGGAATCTGTCAAAAACCGTAATTCCCGCGACGGATTTCAAAAGTGGGCTCCCCGAACAATAGTTCAAACACAGTGGTTGTGCAACGCAGCCTTTGAAGCAACATCTACGCGCGCGCGCTCTGGCGAGTTCAGTTGAAAACCCTCGGTTTGTTTTCCAACCGTTTCGTCCAGCTTCGTCAACTGGGACTGAGCGGCTCGCTCGCACGCGCATGCCGAAACCTTTCGAACACCTCTGCGCGCTTGCTCGGGTGTGTGGGGTGCGCAGCGATCCCTGTCAAATAACGCCATGCGGGCCACCCGCGCATGACGGCCGCGCGCGCATGTCGAAATCCCTTCAAAACTTTCATCCCCGACACGTGGACCCGATCATCATCGCCGGAATGAGTACCATCGGCGTCGTGATTGGCCGTGCCGTCGTCGCCGCCATCATGGTCACTACCATCGCTACTATCATGCTGTTGTCGACGTCACCATGATACCGCGCCCGCCCGAATTACCGACCCGCGTTGATGCGCCCGCGCGTCAGCGCGGCCTGTGAGACGCGCTGGGAAATTCCCAGTGGTCAGCGCCATCGCAATCGCGGTTGTGCCAAACACGTTTGCCGCCCTGCGCGCGAGCTTGCGCGAGCTAGCGCGGCCGCAAGATGCGCCAGCCAGCGCCGAGCAGTCATCGCAATCGCCGCCGCATGGGTTTTGCAAGCCAAGTTGCGGGTGGGTGGGAGGGATGATTGCGTGAACACTGGAGTTGGCAACTCCAAATTCTTCAAAATTACCTGCGCCATGTAGACTCTCTTTTCTACAAAGAGAATCGGTTCTACCACACTCCCCCCCGGACTTATCGATCCACCTTTTCGTATTGCAATTTACATACGACTCTGCCCCATCGTCCATCCAAAATATGAATTTACACTAACCCAGGGGGGCTGGTATCGCCCCCCCCGCCATCCTCTGCAACAGATATTATGCGCGCGCACTCGTTCATCAAAATCCCGAATTGCCAAATCCCAAAAACATATACGAACATAAGGTTTCGCAACACGGATTTTCCCTAAACGCGTGCGCGCGCGCTCTTGCGAATTCTGAAAGAAACCATGGTTCTCAACATTTCCACCACATGCTACCAAACAAGCTTCGCGCGCGCATGCCGGAATCGTTCGAACGCCTTTGCGCGCGTGCCGTCGCGAGAATCCCTTGCAACAAATGAGACGAAGTGCGCACGCGCGCGTCGTCGCGCGCGCATGCCGAAATCCTTCTAAAACGTTCGGTTCCGCAAGGAATTCAAAATCGACTGTCAACAAACAAATCCGCCGACCCCTTGTGGGTCTCTAGGCGTGTGAGATAGTTCCCCCCGCATAACCCCCCCCAGGGACCCCAAACCGGAGATTTGACCCCCCCCTCGCCCCGGGCGAGCGCATCACGGGGCTTTGCCAGGCCCAGGAGGGCCGAAAGACGGGCCAAGAAGGCCCCATGAGGCCTCCAAGACGGCCCACGAGGGCCCCGAGACGCCAAACGAGCGCTCCAAGACGCCCAAGATGGCCCAAAGACGGGCTAAGAGGCCTCCCGGATGGCCCAAAAGGTCCCCACGAGGCCCCAAGAGGCCTCCAAGACGCGTCCCAAGAGGGTCCTTAGATGCAAAAATTGGCCCCTTCCCTTCGTGAAGCGTACATTTTTCACAAACTCGCCTTCTGAGCTGTCCGACGCTCCCAGATGGCCCAAAAGGCCCCCAATACCGCCCCAAGACGGCCCAAGAAGCCTCCACGAGTGTCCCGAGATAGCCCAAGAAGGCCCCAAGACGGCCCAAAAGGCGTCCAAGACGGCCCAAGAGGGCCCCGAAGACGGCCCCAAGAGCGCTCCAGGAGCGCTCCAAGTGGCCTCCAAGAGAGCTCAATATGGTCCCAGACGGTCCAGGAGCGATCAAAGACACCGAAGATGGCCTCCAGACGGCCCAAGATGCCCCCAAGAGGCCCCAAGAGGCATCCAAGATGCGTCCCAAAAGGGCCTCTAGACGCACAATTTGGCCCGTTCACTTTGTAAAACGTACGTTTTTCACAAATTCGCCTTTTGGGCTTTCCGACGCTCCCAGACGGCCCAAGAGGCCCCCAATACCGCCCCAAGACGGCCCAAGAAGCCTCCAAGAGGGCCCCAAGACAGCCCAAGAGGGCCCCAAGACGGCTGAAGAGGCGCCGAAGACGGCCCAAGAGAGCCCCGAAGACGGCCCCAAGAGCGCTCCAGGAACGCTCCAGGTGGCTTCCAAGAGAGCTCAACATTGTACCCAGACGGTCCAAGAGCGATCAAAGACACCCGAGATGGCCTCCAGATGGCCCAAGACGCCCCCAAGAGGCTTCCAATATGCGTCCCAAGAGAGTCCCTAGACGCAAACATTTGCTAATGTCCTTCGAAAGACGTACATTTTTCACACATTCGCCTTGTGGGCTTTCCGACGCTCCAAAACGGCCCAAGAGGCTCCGAAAACGGGCCCGACACGGCCCAAGAGGCCCCCAAGACGGCCCCACGACGGCCCAAGATGGCCCCAAGACGGCCCAATGGGTCCCCAAGACGGCCCAAGAAGGCTCCAAGACGGCACCAAGAGGGCCCCAAGAGGGCAACCAAAAAGTCAGAAATCTAGCTTTCCGCCCCCACGAGCCCCAGGGGGGCCCAAGAGTGCCCCAAGAGGCCGCCAGAGGCCCCCAAGAGGCCGCCAAGACGCCCCAAAGAGCCCCCAAGAGGCCCCCCAAAGACCCCCAGACGCTTCCGTATTGCGAGACCGTGAAGCCAACTGCATTGCACTCCGCGCATATAGCCTTGCTCTCCCTCGTGAAGTGCTCACTATCTTGCTCGGCGCTAATGTGCTGCTGCCGCGCGAACTGTTTCGTGCGCGCTGCGAACGTCAACAGCCTCTTCACCCGTTTCGACTCATCTGCCACATCTTTCGCGGTGATGCCTCGCTGATCACAGCTTCCGCACACCACTCTTGTTCCTTTCGTCTTCCGGTGGTCCTCCACTTGGTTGCGGGTCGGAGGCCGACCTCCCAGAAGGACACCCCGCACCCGGGTGCACAGCACGCAAGGCGCTCGCAAAACACGCCCCAGACCACCGGCATCACTCAAACATTTGGACCCCCTACGTATCTGCCACTACCCGCGCGCGACACCGCACCCTCACACAAGACGCCGCTGGCCAGAAACTCCTGGCCTCGCAAAACTCACAGAAGGGGTCGGCGGATGTGGCGTAAGCCTGTAGAATCTACAAACACAGGGTTTCGCAACACGGGTTGTCGAACAAAAACGTGCGCGCGCGCTCTTGCGAATTCTTCGGAACATCATGCGTTTTCAATATGTTCATAACATGCTACCAAGCGGGCTTCGCGAGCGCGCATGTCGAACTCGTTCGAACGCCCTTGCGCGCGTGCTTGGGTGGCACGATCCGTGTCAAACCATACCAGGCGAGCCACTCTCGCGCGTCTGCCGCGCGCGCATTTCGAATTCATTTACCTTCATCACCGACGCGGAGACGCCGTAAACACCGTCGGCGTGATCAGCGTGTCTTTCCTCGTCGTCGCCGTCGTCGTCCTCTTTGGCGTCGTCGTCGTTTCCGTCGTCGTTGTCGCCGTGGTCGTCCTTCCTCCTCCCTCGTCGTCGTCGTCGTCGTCCGTCGTTGGCGTGTCGTCGTCGTCCCTCCTATTTCGTCGCCGTCGGCGTCGTCGTCGTCGTCGTCTTCGTCGTCGTCGTCGGCGTCGTCGTCGTCGTCGGCGTCGTCGTCGTCGTCGGCCGGCGTCATCGTCATCGTCGTCGTCGTCGGCGTCGTCATCGTCGTCGTCGTCGGTGTCGTCGTCGTCGTCGAAGTCGTTGTCGTCGTCTAAGTCGTCGGAGTCGTCGTCGGTGTCGTTGTAGTCGTCGTCGTCGTCGAAGTCGTCGTCGTCGTCGGTGTCGTCGTAGTCGTCGTCGGCGTCGTCGTCGTCGTCGCCGCTGTCGTCGTCGTCGTCGGTGTCGTTGCCAAGTGCCATTTGGTACCTACCGTCACGGTCTTTAGAGGTCTTGCGACCAAGTTGCGGGTGGGAGGGTGGGATGTTTGCACGAGCAGTGGAGAGGACAGCATCAAGACAGTCAAAGTATATTGCACCACGTCGGTTGCACAATAGAAGTTTTGTCATCACGTAGATTGCAGAACATAGATTGCACCACACAGATTGCACAACTTCGATGGCACCACTTATATTACAAACCACATATATTGCACCACGTACATTGCGCAACATACGTTGCACCACGTAACGTGCACCACATAGACTGCACATCATATATTGCGCATCACATAGATTGCACCATCTGGATTGCACCGCATGTGTTGCTCCACAGATATTGCACAAGAGATGTGGTCCAGCATAGATAGGTAGCACAACATATGTTGCACCACGTAGCTTGCACCACATGGTTTGTTACAGATATAGTCAGAACAAATATTGCTAGAGCCACACTGTTTAGGGTCTCCATGCTGGCTAACATTAGAGAGTCGTCAGAGTGTAATGTTTGGAGGAAGTCTCGGGCAAACCCTCTGATTTGGCAAGCGCATCTTTGTATGATCGGGAGGGGCGTGTGATCGGAGAGCTGCGACAAAAAGCATGTGCAACCACATCAGGGTTACATATACTGTACGTGCACCCCCAATAGCCAGGATGGTCAAACATCGCCTCCAAGACTGTCCAAATTGATATGCCTCTAAGATGGCCAACATGTCCCCAATACTCCCCAGAGGCCCCCAAGACTGTCCAAGCTCGCCTCAAGAAGGCCAGAAGACGGCCCAAGAGGGCTCCAAGAGGACCTTCACGTGGCTCCGAGAGGACCTTCCAGAGCCCACTGATTTCCCAAAAAGGTTGATTTCCCAAACAGGTCTCTAAACAATTTTCACGACCACGCCGAAGGCGTCGTCGATATTTGTTCGGGGAGTGATGCGAAAACAGCTGCGCTACATTGACGCGGGCAGTTGCAACACGTCGCCGCTTCGACAGCGACACAATCAAGTTGAGCGACAAGTCAACGGGAGGGCAATCATCCTCCACGCAGTTGCGCGCCCACTTCTGAGACCCCCCATCGGACCATTTGGCCAAGCACCTCGTGGGACAGCCTTTTGGTTAGTCCTCTCCTCTCCGGGCTTCCGACAGGACGCCTCCCAGAGGCACCCAAGAGGCCCCCAGATACCCCGAAACGTGAAATCGCGATCTCATCTTTCGAATCGGTGAGCACCGCGAAAACCAATCGGACAACGGTCCCATTGTCTTTTTTTGGGGAGTGCGACGATCCTGGAGCTCAAGAGCTCTCGGATCTCGGAGCGCCCTCTGGCAGCCTCCGAGACTCTGGGGAGGCGGTGCTGGGCGGTCCCGAGGGGCCCCGGGGCGCACAAAAATGAAGGGGCCCTGGGACACACAAATAAATACACACAAATAAAACTATTCCCCATATTTTCCTATATTTTCTCGGTTTCTGTCCTCCTGCCCACTTCCCATATTTTCCTACATGTTCTGGAGAATCGAGGATGAATTGTGTCTGTGTGTTTCTTTTCCTCCTGAAAAAAAAGCGGCATGACCATGAGCTTTCCGATGTCTGCGCGCAGCTCCCGGACCTGCTCGGGAACCCCTCCCTGGCGCCAGGGGGCCCAGCGCAGGTCCAGGAGCTCCGCGCGGAGCTCCGGAAGCGTATGCTTCTGCAGCTGCTCCTTCTCCGAGTCTTGCTTCGGGGGTACCGTGGGTTCGTGCCGTTTCGACCCTGGCGTTGGGTCCTGACACCGCGGAGATCGTTCAGCCTTGAACGATCGGCCATTTTCGAAAACGTGGGATCGTTCAATATCGACCGATTCCGGGTCGCTGACGGCGTTCAACGTTGAAAACCGGCGACGCTCAACATTGAACGCTGGCGACGGGGTCGCTGGCGGTCGATACGAGGCGACGGGTTCGTGTCGTGTCGACCCCAGCGTTGGTTCCCTACACCGCGGGGACCGTGCAACCTTGAAGAACCATCGGCCGTTTCCGAAACGTTAGATCGTTCGATATCGACCTGTTCTGGGTTGCTGGGGGCGTTCGATGTTGAACGCCGGCCTGGGGGTCGCCGCTGGTCGACACGACGCGAATCTGCCATGCAGAAGGTCTTCATGGCAGTTTCGACATGCTCTGTGCCCAGAGTCCCCCCACTGCGAGCTCCAAGAATTCGCCTCTCACGCCCGACGCTGGCCCAGGTGAGTTCCAGTACACACCGTGATGCCACAGAGACCACCAGCTTGCTCCCAATCGACCCCCCGCAGCTTACCCGAGAACCACACACTTGGGACTGACACTGGCGCGTGGGTCTCAACCGCTGAAGAGTAGAGCGCAATATGATGTCGTTGGAAACTGTATGACTCGCAAGGAAGCAACAGCAACTCAGACATTGTGGGGCCCATCCCGGAAAGTCGCACTTCCGAACGCGTTAGGCAATTGCACTAGCTTGCGCTAGAACCGCTAACAGGCCTGCCTCTAGTACTTAGAGTTCCCTGAGGCCCTTTGTTAATTGGGCATCTGAGGCTCATTGGGGTTATGTTTGCTCCTTCCGTGGCTGATCGCGACACCCAGGAACGATTGAGATCTGAGCATCCAACATGCCTTAATATGACCTCAGGGGCCCACCTTGATGCCCCCTTGAGGGTACCCAAGGCAGCACATGGGGGCCCCGAGAGAGTTACAACAGTCCTCTCCTGAGGGACACCAAGAAAGCCGCCAAAGGGATACGACGAACGGACCTCGAGAGCGTGGTTGGGAATCCGCTCGCCCCTCCCCTGCAAGACGGTCCACGAGGGCTTCCAAGACGGTCCGATATGACTTCCAAGACGGTTCCCAGGCAACCAAAATGTCCCCAAGACGGTTCCCATGCAACCAATATGGCCCCAAAAGATGGCCCCAAGAGGGTCCGACAATCTCTCCTGGGGGTCTCTTGGGCCGTCTTGGGCGCAGTCGGGGTCAGCCCGCGTGGCTATATAACCTAATCCAGAACAAACGCTCACAAATGTTTCTTGTTCCCGCCTTCTCGGGACTAAGAGCGTCGCGGACGAAGCGTCCAATAGGCCCAAGGGGCTCCCAAGACCAGCCCAAGACGCCCCAAGTAGGCTCCCAAAATGACCCCACGACGGCCAAAGAGGGCCCCAACACGGTCCCAACTTGCCGCCCCGAGAGGACTCCAGGACGGCCCAATAGCGCAACAGGGCGGACCCAATAAGGCCCAGGCGAGCCCCAGGAAGCCCCCTAAGACGGCCAAGGCCCGAAGAGAGAGGAGGAGGAGGAGGAGGAGGGGGAGGAGGAGGAGGAGGAGGAGGAGGAGGAGGAGGAGGAGGAGGAGGAGGAGGAGGAGGAGGAGGAGGAGGAGGAGGAGGAGGAGGAGGAGGAGGGGGGAGGAGGAGGAGGAGGAGGAGGAGGAGGAGGCCCCACGACAGACCCAAGACTGTCCCAGAGGGCCCCTCCCCGGTGTTTCCGCGGTGGCTCCCCAAGCAGCTCGAGGAACACGTCGTCCACCGGCGCGGCCGCTTCGCTCCACATCTCACGACCCCCACGGTGCTCCAAAAGGCAACGGGGGCGGCGGGGACTCGCCGCAAGCGGCTTGGATACACGCGGACATGCAGCGGCAACCGGCCATGGGGCTGGACAGAGCCAGCGCCATATGACAGAGGCAAACGGCTGGACGGGCCGACAAGCAGCAGGGGGTCCGGGAGCCGGAATAACGTGTGATCGCGGAGGCCCGCAGCCAGTGTCTTGCCTGAGCGGGCCCGTCTTCCCCTCTTCCCGTCGCGCCAGGGCCTCCTCCCTTCCCTCGTGCATCGCGGCCTGAATCTGCATCCAGTGCGCCCCCGGATGCCCGGTCGCCGGAGCAGTCACCCTCTGCCCCATCGCCGACGCAAAAAGTGATCGCGGAGGCGGCGGTCCCATCTCCGCCACCCTCGCTCCCCGCACCCTTCCCCCCTCCCCGCCCCCCCCCCTCGGTCGGCGCGGGGGCCTGCAGCATGCGCCTGTACTTGTCGTAGTGGGGGTGCTTCCACGTCGCCTCCTGGGTGTTCGCCTCGGCGGCCAGACGGCCCAGAAGCCAGCGACGGGCGGTCCGTCCTGGTTTTAGGTCGGGCAGGTCCCCCTACAGGCGGCTTTTGCAGGAGAAATAAACCATTGCCAACACTTCTTCAAAACGGATCCAACATCTAATCGAAACGTCGCCCCCGGACTATTTCTTTTGACAACTTTTGAATCTACTTCCTGTGGAGGGGCACGCCCGACGTGATCCTAGTTTCTGAAACGTTCCATGCACACCCTCGCCGTCGCTCGGACGTCCATTCCCTGTGCGTTTTTCGGTTTTGTGCGTGTTTTTCTTGCTCGATGATCCAGGATGCTCTTCGATGGTCCTCGCCGAGAAAAAATGCACACGTCCGAGCGATGCCAAGCACCCTCAAGAGGTCGCAACGGCCCCGCCCCAGCTGCACCTCAACGTGAGGCAGCCCGTGCGCGACCAGCATGCCAGGGCGCCGTCGAAAGACGAGGCCCCCGCGCGGGGGACCCCTGAGAAGCCTTGGATCGTCGCAGCACGCGCGCACACTGCTCCTTATGTTTCCTCTTCTTCCTCCTCCTCCTCCTCCTCCTCCTCATCCTTCCCCTCCTACTTCGCGTTCCTCCCCCCTCTCTCCTCGTCCTCCTTCTCCTCGTCCTGCTCCTCCTCGTCCATCCTCCAGTTCCTCGCTCCTCCTCCTCCTCCTCCTCCTCCTCCTCCCACTCCTTCTTCAAAAAAGGATCGCCGTCCTGAATCAAGTCGACCTCGGGACCCGTCCCAGAGTGCACTGAGACCACGCTTTCGAAGGGAATCTGGCCGTTGGTGATGAGGGCCCCCGAAAAGGGTCTAAAACCATTTCTTCGGCGGTGGACAAGCCTCCCTTTAGTCAACCACCCTGCAACGAAAACGGCCTGGGACCGAAACCGACGGACCTGGACCCGCAAACATGACGGCCGCGACGCCCTCTCGCGAACCGAAAACGGCCAAGTCACGAATCGACGTGTCAGGGTAGGAGGTCAATCAACCTCCGACTTCTGGAGAAGCGTCAACTTCATCCCAGACTGTGGAAACCGTCTTTCCCTGAGTCAAAACAGCACTCTTT
Source organism: Prorocentrum cordatum (assembly GCA_963575745.1). Lineage (NCBI taxonomy): Eukaryota > Dinophyceae > Prorocentrales > Prorocentraceae > Prorocentrum > Prorocentrum cordatum. The sequence goes on along the minus strand of CAUYUJ010021795.1, from coordinate 56,108 downwards.
TGGCCGCGCCTGAAAGGTGCACGCAAGTTTGACGCGCGGGCAAGAGAAAATGCTTGCTGGTCAGAAACGCTCACTCTAAGCTTTTGCAAGTAATCACATTTTCAGCGAACATGCCCTTTTAAAAAATCACATGCGCGCTGCCATGCATGAGCCGCTCTCCTTCTCAGGGCCCTCCTCGGTTGGCATGACAGACAATGGTCCTGGCGAGAACCTCCAAGGCTCTCATTCCTCCCAGACCCCCCCTCTGTCCCTGTCCTTCCTGGCGGCTCCTCCTCCTCCTCCTCCTCTTCCTCCTCCTCCTCCTCCTCCTCGTCTTCCTCCTCCTAAACACACCTCGGAATAGAACAAAACAGTCGCAGTGACACCCAGGATCGAAACTCAGGCTCACAGCGTCCCGCCAAAATCGTCATAAACCTCTATGACTCCTCCTTTTCTTCCTTCTCCTCCTCCGACGCGTTCGAGCGGTCGGCGTTATGCAGTGGCTGAGCTCCACGAACCACCACGCTCTGCCATGCCGTATTTTCCTCAGAAGCTCAGGGCGACGGGTCCCCCCCGCGGCTTCCGAGCGCGGAGCGTCGACCCAGTACACCATCCCGTCCTTCACGTACTGGAAAAAGTTCGCGGGCTCGGGGGCCGCTCTTTTTTTTCTCTCCTTCCGCAGCGCGCTGTCATCAAGACTGGACAAACTGCATGGTGTGCGAACCCCCGACGGCGTCCGACCGTTCATGTGAAAGCATTCACAGTGACTGCCAATCGCAAAGCCGAGCGCCCTTTGGGCACCAACTGGTTCCAAAAGGGGCCCTAAAGGGTCCCTGTAGGGCCTTTTTCTTCACCCACCGTTTGGGTGACCACCCGATACGTCGGGTTCGTGTCGTGCCTACTTCGGCGTTGGTTTCTAACACCGCGGGGATCGTTCCACCTTGAACGATCGGCCGTTTCCGGAACGTCCAAATCGTTCCACATCGAACGATTCTGGGTCGCCCGCGGCGTTCAAAGTTGAACACCGCTGGCAGGGTCGCCGCTGGTCGACACGACACGAACCTACCGTACGCGAAGCGTTCACACATTTCATGAGAGGGGGGAGGAAGTGGCTGTTTCGATAGCGGGTGAGGGATGCTTTCCCCTGGTGGGGGGATGCGCTGGTGGCAAGTGTTGCAACGTGTCTGATTCATGGCTTGCGCAGGGAAGCGAGGATTGTCCGGTGGCGACTTGCACGGCGGGGGAGGGGGGGGAGACGTGGAAGATCGCCGCGAAGGAACGATAGAAAAGGGGAGGACGAGGGAACGGAGGAGCGCAGCTGGACGGAGGGCATGGGGCTGCAAATCTGGAGCCGGCAGGGGTGGGGGGGCAGGGGTGGGGAGCGACATCGACATTGGAAAGGGCGGGGAGGGCTGGGGAGAGCGAGAGGGGACTGGCCACTCGCAGCCCAGACTTCTGGCCCGAGCGCCCCCGACGGCTCGGCGGGCCCCGCGTGCCCCGGCGGCCCACGCGCGAGCTCTTCGATCCTGGTCGGCGGCCTCGCGCATCTGCTTCTCGCGGCACCGCGGTCGGGCTTTGTGGGATGCCGCGTCGCCCCTCCGGCCCCAGCGGCACGCTGTGCCCTGCACGCGGAAGGCGTGCCGCTGCGCTCCGCGGATGGCTGTCATACGGCCAGCAGGACAACTTTAGACCTTGCAAGAGCATCCCAGTGGCAGTGCAAACCACGTCTGTGGCCAGTTCACTGCGGAGGCTGACGACTGCTGAATGAGACCAGACTTGAGCGACAATTTGGAGTGCTCAGGGGGCGCATTCCAGCAACTTTCGCCTTGGCCTCTTTTGAACTCGCTGCTCGTGCTGTGATCATCGATCCGGAACTCCGAGGACGCGAGGCTACACCCTCTCGAGGACATTATATAGCTCCCGCGGGAAAAAACTGTGAAAACGACTTCGACGAGGCAACGCTACTTTCAAATCATGCCAGGGACCGTGTTTTTCAACGAAGGACAGGCATACGTATGGCATCTTGCACAGCTGCCCGTTTTGCGTACAGCATGTTTGCTCTATGTGGTGGCCTAGGCAACAAGGCGGGGACCGCAACACCACAGTCGAGAAGACGTGCGCGCCGACCTACCGCCTTTGGAGCACGGCGTCCGTCCGATGTCGCAATTGCGGGGAGGACTGGAAGGTCGGTGGCCACATGGCTGCATGACCAGGCAATTCAGAAACGGCTAGGCATGTGGCGGAGGACACGACGGAAGGGCCGACTGTGCGGACGTCCTCGTGCAAGCTGCCCGCACGAGGTCGCGCGCAAGCGCCATCTCTTCAACGCGGCGGCCTCCTCTCCTCCTCTCCTCCTCCTCCTCCTCCTCCTCCTCCTCCTCCTCCTCGCTCCTCGCTCCTCGCTCCTCCTCCTCCTCCTCCTCCTCCTCCTCCTCCTCCTCCTCCCTCCTCGTTCCTCGCTCCTCGCTCCTCCTCCTCCTGCTCCTCCTTCTCCTCCTCCTCGTCCTCCCCCTCGTCCTCCTTCTCCTCCTCCTCCTCCTCCTCCTCCTCCTCCTCCTCCTCCTCCTCCTCCTCCTCCTCCTCCCCCTCGTCCTCCTCCTCCTCTTGCCTGGTGTGCACCCGCCTTCTGCCAAGATGAAACGGGGCTGCCTTGGGCTCGTCCTTGAAGGCCTGGCAGATCCACACGTAGTTCTCGTCCGTTGCGGGGTCGAAGTTGAGGTACCTCCAACGGCAACGGTTCACGGGCCCCACCGATCCACATATTATGCGCCACCGACATATCATACACATATCCGCCACGGTGCCGCGAGGCACTGCGTGGAGTGCCGATGCATGAAAGGAGATGGGCGCCCAGATGTTCTTTTGCCTTGAAGTGAAACGGCAATAACATAGACATATAAGTTTAGGTCCTGCAGGCGGATCTTGGACGAAGAATTAAACAGACCCTAAACATGTTCAGCGATGATAAGATATACTCGCGCAATCGTCCCCATACCATTTTTTCCATAGATTTTTGAGCATTCCTCCTGTGGAGGGGCGTGACCGACTTAACTCTTAAGCCACAGGCTCACGAAGGCCGCGGCCGAGGGGCAGCGCATCGAAGTTGGGACCTGAGCAGGGGAGCCCGATATCGAATCGACGAATTGGATCGGCAATCGAAATGCATCGGATCGGGGGACGTCGGCAGCCGAGTCGGGAAACATGGGATCGGCGGACATCGGAAGGCTAGTAGGCCTCCGTCGAGAAATCGGGGCCCAGATCGGAATCCGAAGTCGAATGGGATCGGAATCGGAAACCATCGACATCACATCGAATCGAGTCGGAGGAATCGAAAAGAACCCTGCCTCAGTGGAGTGTCCGCAGGTCCCTCAGCGTCCTCTGCACAGAATGCGAACAGTCGATTCGCTCTCGGACCCTGTCCCTAGCCCTTTCCTGAGGCCATAGGGGGGCCCAGGACCGACCGAGAGGACCCCCAAGCTCCCAAGACAGCCCAATGGGGGCCCCGAGACCGCCACAGAGCTCCAGGAGACTCCAAAGGCTGCCGGAGGACGGCCCAAGAGGCTCCCAGACGCCTCAACGGGGGCTTCAAGAGGCTCCCCGAAGACTGCCCCAAGGGGCAACCACACACCTCATGCGGTTCCTGCGGCGCTTGGCAGACCTGGTCCGTAGGGCCTGTCGGGCCTCCGACGCTTCAAGACGGCCCGAGAGGCCATGAATATCGCCCCAAAAAGGCCCAAGAGGCCCCCAAGACAGTCCAAGGGTCCAAGGGGGAGGAGGAGGAGAAGTAGGGGGAGGAGGAGGAGGAGGGGAGGAGGAGGAGGAGGAGGAGGAGGAGGAGTGAGGAGGAGGAAGAGGAGGAGGAGGAGGAGGAGGAGGAGGAGGAGAGGAGGAGGAGGAGGAGGAGGATCTCTTCCCTCCTTCCCGCGGAAAGGGGCGCCCGCGTGCCCCCCGTTGGCGGCCGCCCCCCCCCCCGGGGGCCCGAAGACGGTCCAAGGGGGCCCCAAGACGGTCCAAGGGGGCCCCACGACGGCCCACGAGGCCCCCAGGACAGGGTGCCGAGAAAGGAGCTCGAGCTGACATTTCGAGCCCTCCGCCCTGGCATGGCACCGGACACCGCCAGCAGGCGCCTAGGAGGCACCCAGGAGGCCCTTAAGATGCTCGAAGATGTCCTTCAGAGGCTCGAGAGAGGCTGCAAGGCACCCCAGAACCGCCTCTAAGAGGCATTCTAGGGGCCCCCCACACAATCTCCAAAATCATCAAAGGGGCCTCTGACCTGCAACCCATGCACGGTGGCGGGCCCCCCCCAGGATGGCCTCCTGGACGGCTGAGATGGCCTCCACGACGGCCAAGATGCTCCCTACAGAGCTCAAGATGGCCGCAAGGTGTATCCAAGACGGCTCACGATGCAACCAACACGGCCTAAGATGGCCTCAAGATGGCCCAACACGGCCAAAGAGACCCGCAAGAAGCCTCCAAGACTGCCTAAGACGCCTCCAAGAGGTCTTCCAGGAAGGCCCGAAGAAGCTTCCAACGGCCCAAGACGGCCCAAGAGGCCCCCAAGATCGCCACAGAGGCCTCCAAGATAGCCCTATGACGGCCCAAGAGGGGCCCCAAGTCGGCGCAAGAGACCCGAAGATGGCTTCCGACGGCGTTCGATGGGCCAAGAAGTCCCTCAGGCGGCCAAAGAGACTCCCTAGGAGCCTCCGACGGCCCCGAAGAGGCTAAGGAAGCCCTCAAGAAGCCTCTCAGAGGTCTCCAGAAGCGTCCGGGAGCTCCCAAGAGTGTCCCAAGAGGTTCCCAAGATGTCTCCTTCTCCTCCTCCTCCTCCTCCTCCTCCTCCTCCTCCTCCTCCTACTCCTCCTCCTCCTCCTCCCCGCAGCCATTTTGGCTCATGCCTTTCCGTAGCCCCCCCGCTCCTGGACCCTTCCCCGGAAGCTGGGCGAGGGCTGCTAAAACCGTGGCTGCTAAAACGGCCTCCCGGAAGGAAGAAACACCTTCCCGGAATGAGGCGCGGCACGCAAAACAGCCAACGGGCTTCTTCCCGGAAGGACAAAGACAACTTCCCGGAGGTCGACTTTTAGCAGCCACGGATTCAGCAGCCCTTGCCCGGCTTCTCCTGCTACCCCAATCCTGAGGGACAACGCGGCGGGCGTGCGGGACGGGGGGCCGCACAGGTGCGCGGTGGCGGCCCGTGGTGTGCAGGCTGGCGGAGGTCGCCGCGCTCGGCGCCGCGGCGGCGAGGCGTGCCGCGCGGCGGAGGTGCAGCGATGCCCTGGAGGCCGCTCTGCGCCATCGCGTGCAGTGCGGGCGCGGCCGCAGGAAACCCTCGCAAGAAACCCAATCCTGAAAACCCGCGCGCGAGGTGCACCGGAGGGGAAACCGGGAGCACTCGGAACGCAGCCGCTCCTTTTTCCGGCTGCGGGAGGCCACCGCGCGGCGCGCGGAGCGAAGAGACCCAGGGTTACCCTGACGAGAAGCAGATGGCTTCTTGATGCGCGCCCCCACTGTAGCCTCAAGACGGCGCCAGAAGCTCCCAAGCGGGCCCCGAGGCGGAGACAGCCCAACAGGCACTCAAGACGGCCCCTGGCTCTTGGCTGGACCGAGAACTCGCTTCTAGTCCCGCCCTGCAGGCGGCGGCGGCGGCGGCGGCGGGACGACGCGCCCCAGGGACGCAGCGCCGCGCCGCCGCAGGAGCGCTGCGCGGCACGCGGCTCGTGCCCCCGATCGGGCGGGTACAGTCGAGGCGCTGACCTAAGGAACCCTAAATTCGCCGGCCCAACGGGCCAGAGGCGTGCTAAGATCTCCGGTGACTGCTTTACAATCTTTCTACTTCGCGCGCGCGGGGCGGCCCCTGGGGGCCCCCGGGCGGAAAGTACCCCGGCAAGGTCCCGAGAGAGTCCCGGGAGGAGTCACCAGGGCGCTCCAGCAGCGCACCAACGCGGCTCCGAGACGTCCCCGAGAGCCCCAAGAAGGGCCAAGAGGCTTCCAAGAGGCCCCCAAGATGCTACATGAGGGGTCCGAGATGCCACAAGATCGCTCCAAGACGCCCACGATGGCCCCCAGACGCCCCAAGAGGCCTCCAAGAGCACTCCCGAGAGGGCCCCAAGAGGCAAAATTCACTGCTTTTCCTTAGGTTTTGGAGAGATTTTGGCGTTTCCACCTTTTCGGCTTCACGACACCCCAAGACGGCCCAAGAGGCCCCCAAGACCGCCCCAAGAGGGCCCAAGAGGCCCCCAAGAGGGCCCCAAGACGGCCCAAGAGGGCTCCAAGACGGCCCAAGAGGCCTCCAAGACGGCCCAAGAGGGCCCCAAGAACGCCCCAAGAGGGACCCCAGGGGGGGAACACGAAACAATATTTCGAGCCCTCGGCCCTCAGAAGTCCCCAGGAGGCCCCAAGAGGCCCCTAAGAGGCCCCAAGAGGCCCCCAACAGGCCCTCAGGAGGCCCCCAAGAGGCCCCCAAGCGGCCCCAGGAAGCCACCCAAATGCCCCCCCGAGCACGCAAGCAAGTGCCAGCGACGCTACACTATGGGCCGGCGGAATGAGCGAAGCGATTCAATAAGGAACGAGGCCCCTATTTTCCATAAGTTAAACTTCGATTTCGCATCGAAAACCTAAGGAAAATATGAGGCAAGCTGCGAAACAATCAAGGAACACGGAGCCCCGCCCCAGCGAAAAGGGTTCCTTCAGAGCCCCGACTGTACGCCACGGCATCGGCTGCAGAGATCGCCCGGGCTGCTGCTGGCCCCCGGCTCGGTCGGCCACAGCTGTGTGCGGAGGCCCCCGCCTGCCGCCCGCAGGAGGAGGAGGAGGAGGAGGAGGAGGAGGAGGAGGAGGAAGAGGAGGGAGGAGCAGGAGGAGGAGGAGGAGCAGGAGGAGGAGGAGGAGGAGGAGGAGGAGGAGGAGGAGGAGGAGGAGGAGGAGGAGGAGGAAGAGGAGGAGGAGGAGGAGGAGGAGGCCTGCCGCCCGCAGGCAAGGCGTGCTGCCTCGACCCCCGCGCTGGAGGCGCTCGGCGAGGCGACCGCCGCCGGCGTCGTCGTGACCGCCCCCGGGCGCGCACAGGCGGGAGGACCAGCCGGCTCTGGACGTGGGCGGCGGCCTTGCCGTCGCTCGGACGTCCATTCCCCGTGAGTTTTGTGTTTTTTTGTGCGTGTTTTTTTCATGCTCGATGCTCCAGGGTGCTCTTCGATGGTCCCCGCCGAGAAAAAATGCACACGTCCGAGCGATGCCAAGGCGGCGACAGCGTGAGTGGCGACGTCGTGGAGGCTCCCACCGCTGGGCGCTGTCGTGCCGTTCTCTCGGCAGCCGAGCCGATGTTGGCAGAGCCTGGCGGGGCAGACGAATGGCGGGCGACGGGCGAAGAGCACGACGACGACGACGACCGACGACGACGACGAGCGACGACGATGACGATGAGCGACGACGACGACGACGACCCGAGGCGAAGGTCTTTGTGCAGGGCCTGGCCGCGGAGTGGCGGCTGGCCGAGCAGGCCGCGGCTCTCGCGGAGCCCTCGCGGGGAACCCGCAAGGAGGCCGTGGCTGCGCTCGCGCCGCGCGGCGTCCGCGAGGGTGTGACTCCTGCTGGGTGGGGTTCGCTGGGATGCCATGCTCCAGATCGTGTTCCACTCCGTCAGTATCATGATCACTCTATCATTCCCTCCGCCCCCTTTCTTCTCTGTAGACACGAGCGCTGTCTAGATCACTTCAGGCATACAACTTTTCCGTCTGACCGTCTGACATGCTCACAACCTCCACGAGGTATCCCGTGACATTTTCATGGTGCCGTTGCGCAGTTATTGTGCCAAGAAGTTATCAGAGGTCTCAATCGTGGAAGAAAACAGATCGTGCTCCACTTCGCGCTCCACTCCAGCCCGAGCACCTTCCAGGTCCTCCCTCGGGCATGTCGCGGCGACTGGCGCCGTGGCCCTGGAGCCCACCGCTGGCCTCTTGACGGTGACGACCTCGCTCGAGGTAGCGTGCGTGCTCCTCGTGATGGTTCTCTGGAAGCTGCAGCTGCTGCTGCAGTCGCTGACGGTGAGCCTCACGGGGAGGAGGTCGATGCGTTGGCGAGGGCCGAAGCTTCGCGCCCTGAACGGGTGCTCGAGGATGCGCTGCGTAAGCTCGAAGCGCTGGATGCGGACTGCGCGTCTGCAATGGACCGTGACGCGAAGCTGGCCTCCGTGGCTGTGGCGCGGGATGCCCCATCTCGGGTCGACGAGGCGCTCGCGGCAGTCACTCGTCAACACTCCACTCCTGGTGGCGTCCCCGAGATCGTATCCCTGCAGAGCGGCTTCTCGTTCCTGGTCCTTGTCCAAAGGTTCTTGATGCTGCTGCTGATAGCGGTCTCGCCGAGGACGGCCCCCCAGAATGGGGAGTTTGCGCTGGGTGCTGGGGCGTTCGCCGAGGTGCACGTCCATGGCTCGCGCTTGCTGTTCCGCCACGTTCCTGTGTCAGTGTTGCGACTGCGAGCTGTCCTCACCCACGCTCTCCTGCATGTGTGTGTGTGTGTGTGTGTGGTCTGCGGGCTCTCCAGGTGCATTGCGTGCACCGAGGTCGTGCCTGGCCCCAATGCCAGGCACGGGAACCTCTTGGCGGCGCTTGCCCAGCGTCCCCGGCGTTTCGGACCGTCTTCTTCGGGGTGGCCCGTCGCGTGGGCGAGGAGGTCCGCATCCATCTTCGGCACGGCAGGCGCACCCAGGCCCCCGGCGGGCCCACCCACCGCCAGGCAGTATGCGGGGTAGCTCTGTTGATGTAAACAAATCCTCCTCCTCCTCCTCCTCCTCCTCCTCCTCCTCCTCGTCGTCCTTCCTCTCCTCCCCTTCTTCCTTCTCGCCCACGTGTTCCGCGAAGCGTTTTCAGAACGGCTGGAGGAACACCTAGTCCGATAGCTTGACCGAGCTCTGGCCGCAACGTTCGGCCACATAGGCGCTTCAAAGTGCAGGGGGCGGTGTGATCCGCCGAATGCGTCTTCGACCTGCCCTCCATGTGATTATCATAAGGGTGCTTGGCGTGCTGGACTTTTAATGTTTGAAACCCTTCCAACAAAAGGTTCCCAATAACCTCCGGCTCAGCCAGGCGGCCCACCGGAACATCCTCCCAAATCCCCCCCCCAAAACGCCTCCAAGACCTGGAAGATGGCCCAAGATTGCCTCCAAGACGATCCAAGATGCCTTCAAGATGGCCCAAGATGGACCCAAAGCGGCCCAAGATGGCCTCAAGATGGCCCAAGACGCCTCTGAGACGTTCCAAGATGTCTCCAAGAGGACCTCCGGGATGCCAGCATACGTGAGGTGCAGTTGGTTATATGTGTAATGTTTACAGACTATATACATATGTGTATCTAAGTATATGCACATCTATGTATAACGCAACAGGTCCATGTTGAATAACTATTTCCAAGTTGTCCCCTTTATCGGGTTTCTGACAGCCGAAGCCTGCCCCAGAGGCCTCCAAGATACAGTGCGGGCGCGGCCGCAAGAAACCCTCGCAGGAAACCCAACCCTGAGAATCCGTGCGCGAGTTGCACCTGAGGGGAAACCTGGAGCACCCTGAACGCAGCAGTTTCTTCAACGACCGCGGGAAGTCGTCGCGCAGCGCACGGAGCGAAGAAACCCAGGATTCCCTGACGAACAGCAGATGGTTTCTTGATGCGCGCCCCCACTGCAGCGTCGAGACGGCGCCAGAAGCTCCCAAGCGGGCCCCGAGGCGGAGACAGCCCAACACGCACTCAAGACGGCCCCGGAGACCTCCAAGATGGCCCGAAAGCGTGCCAAGAGGGTCTCGAGACGGCCCAGGCGGCCACTTGTAGGCCCCCAAGATGCCCCCAGGAACCCCCAAGTGGTCTCAATTTCCTCCTTCTCCTTCTCCTCCCTCTCCTCCTCCTCCTCCTCCTCCTCCTCTTCTTCTTCTTCTTCTTACTCCTCCTCCTCCTCCTCCTCCTCCTCCTCCTCCTCCTCCTCCCTCTGCCTTCCACAAGTGTTCCCCCAAAGGTTTCCAGAACGGCTGGGGGAAGACGCAGCACAATAGCTTGTCTGGACTTCGACCCAACGTTTGGCCACATCGGCGTTTCCAAATAACAGGGGACGGATGGTTCGCCGTAGACGTCTGCGATACATACGAATGCTCAAGTCTATGCGTTTGGCTTTCCGCTGGGTCACCACAGTCCCTGTGTGCATCCGCCATCAATCGTAACACTCAATGAACTGTGGAAACACCACGCCCAGCAATCCAATCTTCAACTGGCCTGCTCAAAGACATAGGTATCGGCAGATACAGCACGCATAGATAGACACACGCCCGCCACGCCACGCCGCGCATGCGCGCGCTTGAATGCTCGCGCACATCCGCGCACGCCTTCCACGAACCACTTACGAAACTGTGCCAGTTACGAGGGGGCCGTCAATTTGATGCGCTGAGGGGCTAGTAAAGCGAATCTCGGGCGGAGATCGGGATGGTTGGAGCTTCTCGCGTGCCCTGAAAACACAAGCACCAAACTGAGGATCCGCAAACGACTCCTCAAAGCAGGCACAGCCCTGTACCCAGCGCTGGCCATGACGAAGCACGAACGGGGTGCTCTGGCAAGCAGGATGACCGTCTCGGATCGAGCGCGCGCGCGCGTGCGCCGCGCAAACGGACCTGCGGCCGGCCCAGGAGCGGGCACCTCCTGTGCTCCTGCAGGTTGGGGTTCTGGCCGTCCGAGCAGTACAGGATCCCGTCCACGATCGTCTGCCGCGCGAAGCCCCAGGCGGACAGCAAGGATGAGAGGAGAGCAGGCGGGAGAGTCTCATCCATGGCGGGGGGGGGGGGAGGGGAGGGCGCTCTGGTCACGGGCAAGGCGGGGGATGGCGAGGCCAGGGGGGCAGGCGTGGGCCCGCGCAGGATGGGCCGGGGCGCCACGAGGATCGATCGCTGGAGAAGGCTGATGGACGCCTCGCAGGCAGCGACCTCTCCCATGCATCGGCCGACTCGGAGACGGAGCGGGGGAAGGCCACGTGCAGTGGAGGATGACATCTGGCGGATGCCAGAAACCCTGAACACAAAACAAATATTGTCGTCTCTCGGGGGGCTTTTTTGTTTGTTTGTTTCCGTCGCCCTCCGCCAGCCTTCCGCCGGCGGAGGCAGCCTCGTTTTACTTCCGCCGACCTTCCGCCGCCTTCCGCCGCGGAAGAGATGGCAACTCCTTCGGTCCTCGAAGGCAAGGCCCTTTTCGGACTGCCTCTTCCACGGATCGCCCGACTCGGAGACTGAGCGGGGGAAGGCCACGTGCAATGGAGGACGACATCTGCGTCGAGCCGGCCTTGCTGTCAGTACCCTGCTTGATGGCGATCTGAACCTCATCCCTGGTCACGCCGAACGTGCGCCAAGGGCCCTGGTTGAACATGCTGGTGTCCCTATCCTGCTTGACTTCGATCACGTTCAGAAACTGATCCCAGATCTCGGCTATATTACCGTTCCACTCGAACATGGTGAAATCCTGTGGCGACGGGTCGATGTACGTGGGATGGTTGGCACAAGTAGGGGCGAGGAAAACTACAACTGCTCGACTGACCCCAAGCTTGTCATCGTCATCGACCCCCCCCCTTCTTCCGAGAACTCGCAACCAACCTGTCCTGCTGATACTGCTGCCGCCCCTCCTCCACCTCCTCCACTCCTCCTCTAATCCTCGCTCTCCTTCTGCTGCTGCTCTTCCTCCTCTCCTATTGCCCATCCTCCTCCCCTGTCCCTCCCATCCCCCCCTCCCTCGGCTGTGTATTCTCCCCCCTCCTCGCGACCAACCCGTCCTGCTCGTACTGTGGTAGCTCTTCCCCATCCTCTTCCAGTTCTCCTCTTATCCTTGTTATGCTTCTATTGCTCCTGCACTCATCTCCTCCTCCCTTGACATTGCCGTCTATCCGCCCCTCGCGACCAACCCGTTCTGATGCTACTGCTGCCGCTGCTGTATCTTGCTGCGGCTCTTCCTCCTCCCCTCATTCCCACCCCCCATCCCTCGGCCTTGTATTATTCTCCATCCTCGCGACCAAACCGTCCTGCTGCTGCTGCTGCGGCTCCTCATCTAAACATCGATATCATGCTGCTGCTGTTCCTCACCCTTCTTCTTCCCCTCCTCCTCCCATCATTCCCTCATCCCTCCCTCAGCGTTGCATTACCCCTCTCTTCGCGACCAACCCGTCCTGCCGCTACTGTTGCCGCTCCTCATCATGCTCCAGTCATCCTTCCTGCTGCTACTCTTCCTCCCTTCAATCCACATCCCCCTCCCCTCACCACCCCCTCGAAATGTGCACTCTGCCCCCTCCTCGCGACCACCCTCTCCCGCTGGGACTGCTGCTGATGCTGCTGCTGCTGCTCCTCCCTATCTTCCTCCAGCCCTTCTCTGGGACTGGTCGACTGAGGTTGAGCTCGGGTTGCATCGGGCATGTCCTCCTACAGGCGGATTTTGGACGAAAAATAAAAAATAGTCAAAACATACGCAGACAGAGTGTGTGTGTATATATATAAATAGACAAATCGTCCCCAGGCTATTTTCTTACTATTCTCGAATATTCATCCTGCAGAAGGACGTCCCCGACTCAAGGCCCGGGGCTTGGATCGCCGACGGTGCCGGATGCGTGCACATCGCGCGCGCGCGCGCCCGTGCCGTGCTCGGGCAAGCCGCGCGCGAGGCCGCGGGCGTGGCCCCGCGTGGCACATCTTCAGGCCGTGGGCGTGGAAGGCTCGGTCCAGGAGCTCGGCCGCCGCCGCCGCCGCCGCCGTACTCGTCGTCGGCGTCGTCGGCGTCGTCGTCGTCGTCGTCGTCGTCGTCGTCGTCTCCCTTCAGGATCGGCGGCACCGGCCGTAAGGTCTTCGCAGTCTGCAGGCAGAGGGCGTGGAAGGCTTGGGCTGGGAGCTCGGCCCCGCCGAGCAGGTGGGCGGTCAGGAACGGACCCTGAGATCCGACGTGGCGAAAACACTGCAGCACCGTAAAAAAACACGCCCGGAGCCCTACTCCGAGTTTCTTGAGAGGCGTCGGGGGGGCGTCACCCCCGCCGGCGGCCCCACGTCGACCCCCCGTCGCGGGTAGCCACCGCGCGCCGAAGGCGCTCCGACCCCCGTCGCGGCGCGACGACGAGGCGAGGTCGACCCCCGTCGGGGGGGTACCCCCCACGCTTAATGGAGGATGACGATTAATAAATGACCGGGGGTCGTGTTCACGCGGCGGCGCCCGGGATGACGATTAGAAAAAACCGGCCGCGGGCTGGAAAACTATTTTTTAAATCGTTCTCCTCCAGTCCGAAAATGGTGCAGAAATAGCAGAAAGCTATTTTTTAATCGTTCTCTCCCGTTGTTGTAGTAATCGTCATCCCGCATCAAGAAAAGGAGGGTAGGCCTCAACTTTCAGCGCCAATTTTCGAGCCCGATCGACCTGCGAGGGCCCCCGGGCCCGAACAAAAGAAGGCCCAACCGCCGGGCTCGAAACAAAAGAAACTGCGACGCCCAGGATCTCGGGGGAAAGTGGCGGGGAGGCTCGGCATGCAGGAGGCGGGGCTCGGGCGGGCGGTACTGGAGGGTCACCCACACGGGGGGGGGGTGAAGAACACGGCCCCACAGGGGCCCTTTAGGGGCCCTTGGGGGCACAGGCACCAGCCGGTTCCAAAAGGGGCCCAAAAGGGCCCCTTTGAGTAGACGGACGTACGGCCAGATGTCCAGCGTTCAGGGTGGCAGGTCGTGCTTGCGCCGAGCTCAGACATCGTTCGCGTGGGCCATTCGGGAGCATGATAGTCTGAGAGCTAAGATCTGTAGATCGTTGTGTGCGTGCGGTGATCGTGGGTGGGTCATCGGGATCATGTAGTGGTAGTTCCTCGGGGGGAGAGGCGGCCCCGACCGTACAGATCAAAGTGAGAGGGTGGGGGGGGGGGCAGGGGCTACGATTTGTTCTTCCCCCCCCCGTGTGGGTTGACCCCCCGTTGCGTACCACCCGCCCGAGGGGGCCCTCGCGGAAACGGGGCTTTGGATCCCCCGGGGGGCCTGGCCCAGGACCAGCGCCGCGTTGCGCGACAGGTCGCTTCTCTGGGACGGCCGCGGGCCCCCCGCGGGGGGCCCCCCTAAAATTAGGTCGGGCAGGGTCTTCTACAGGCGGAGCTTGTGAGCAACACGTAAAAAAGTCAAGCCATAACCAACAATAGTCAAACACAGTGGAACGAGCACGAACCATCGTCACCAGACTATTTGTGTGCCGTTCTCGAGTCTCCTCCTGTAGAGGGACACGCCCGACTTCACCCTAAGAAAGGTGCAAAACACCTCCAGGACGCATTTCCTCTGAGACCACCTTCTTGCAGGGCGCGAGCTAAACCGTGTTCTCGGTTTTCGTGCTTGTGGTTGGCCGTTCGCCCTCGCTCTGTCTTCGTTCCGCCTGTGCTGCGTTTCCTCCTCCTCCTCCTCCTCCTCCTCCTCCTCCTCCCTCTCCTCCTCTTCCTCCTCCTTCTTCTCTCCTCCCTCCTCCTCCTCCTCCTCCTCCTCCTCATCCCTCCTCCTCCTCCTCCTCCTCCTCCTCGTCCTCCTCCTCCTCCTCCTCGCCCAGAGGGTCACGGCTGATCTCCTCCTCCTCCTCCTCCTCCTCCTCCTCCTCCTCCTCCCTCCTCCCTCCCTCCCTCCCCCCCTCCCTCCCTCCTCCCTCCCTCCCTCCTCCCTCCTCCCCGCTGACGGCCAACTGGGGGACTATAAAAGGCCCTGCGGGGCGGAGGCGCACGCAATAGGGTGGACCTCGCCCCGAGAAGCGGCGACGAGCCAAGACTCAAATGGAGACTCCCTCCCTTCCCTTCCTTCCTTCCCTTCCCTTCCCCCTTCCCTTCCCTTCCCTTCCCTTCCTTCCCTTCCCTTCCCTTCCCTTCCCTTCCTCCTCCTCCTCCTCCTCCTCCTCCTCTCCTCCTCCTCCTCCTCCTCCTCCTCCCCCTCCCCCTCCTCCTCCCTCCCCCCCCTCCTACTCCTCTCCCTGTCCTCCTCCTCCTCCTCCCTCCTCCATCGTCCCTCAACCTTCCTTTCCTCTCTCCTTCCTTTCCCTGCTCCTCCTCCTCCTCCTCCTCGTCCTCCTCCTTTTTCATCTTCACCCTCGTCGTCGTCGTCCTCCTCCTCCTCATCCTCCTCCTCCTCCTCCCACGTCCTCCTCCTCCTCCTTATCCTTCTCCTTATCCTCCTCCTCCTCCTCCTCCTCGTTCTCCCTCCTCTTCTCTTTTCCACCCGTCTTCTCTTTCCTTCCTTCTCCCTCTTCCTCCTCTTCGTCGTCGTCGTCGTCATCGTCCTCCTCCTCCTCCTCCTCCTCCAGATAATTCGCCCCTGTCGCATCCCCACACGTGTCCGTGGGGCAGGTCGGGGGCGTTTCGCCTGAGACTTCCTCATGTATGGCCCTGAAGCTTGAGATGTACAACCGCTTCGCTGATGCAGGGCGGGCCGTCAGAAACATGTGGCTCTCGCCTTAGCGCCGCGCACGCTCGTGTTAAACGATTGCTACAGCTTCACGGATGGAGGGCGACTCCGTCCGAAAATGTTGCGCTCGCCTTCGCGCCGCGCTGACTTCTCAAATCTTTCAAGACTATCACGGACGTAGGGCGGGTCTTTGTCAAACTGTGGATCTCGTCATAGCGCCGCGCACACTCGTCTTGAAATCTTACAACGCTTTCGAGCATTCTTATGGTCGTCGTCCCACGAGCTATATTCCAGCACGGTTTAGGGTAGTCAGGGCGCAACACCCACGTTGATTCGCGGTGTTGAACTCCCAGGAATGATGTTCTGTTGCGAATTGATCTTGTCAGGACGCAGCAACCACGTTGATCTGCGGCACTGAAGTCCCAGGAATTCTGTTCTGGCACGGTTGGGGATTATCAAACGGTTGTCTTCCAATGAGACCCGCAATGATAACCAATTCTTGTAGGGACCTATGAACATAGAACTTGGAGGGAGTGCTTTTTGGTTTATTGCAACATCGTTGATACGTCTCGGGCTTACACTTGTCCTCCCTCTTTCTCCTCCTGCTCCTCCTCCTGCTCCTTCGTCTCTTCCCCCCGATCCTCCCCGCCTCCCCCCTCCCTTTCCGCTCTTCCGCCCTCCTCCTCCTCCTCCTGCTCATCCTCTTCCTCCCTCCTCATCCCTCCTCGTCCTCCTCCTTCCCCACCTGGTCCTCCTCCATTCTCACCAGTCCTATGCTCTATGCTTTTATGTCAATCATCCTCGCTCCTCCGACTCCTCCTCCTTCTCCTCCTCCTCCTCCTCCAGTCCTCTGCCACTGGACTCTTGGGGAGGTACACGATCTGGAACTCGGGACCGAAGGTGCCCTGCCGAGTCCTCAGCCAGGGCGCCCCACTGGGCTCGGCTCTCCTGTGCCGTCCTCGCTCCGCTGCTCTGTGGGGAGGAGAGAGACAGGAGAAGGAAGGCATCAAGCAGGATGGAGACAATAGGAGCGCTCCCCTGTGGACCCCCTCCGTATCGTTTCCCATCTGGCGGCTTCGCTCTGACTTTCACCGCGTACGGTCAGGAACTCTGCGGAGCGTGTCGCGGCGGCGGCCCCGCCGACACGCTACATTGCCTTGCGAGCGGACAGCGTGTCGCTTCGCTCCGCGGGGTGGGAGGCTCGAAAAAACTCGGGACATTGACGCTGAGGGGTGGGGAAGCGGATAACGCGCCGAGCCGAAACGTGGTGGGCCAGAACCGGCGGTGCGACACTCTGCAGTAGGAGCTCGACCACAAGAAACCTTCCACGAGAAACCCAACACTGAGACCCCATGACGTCCATTGATCCTTGGTGTGGGAACGTCATGCTTTCCATAACAATACCATCGAAACCGAAGAAACACAGGGCACCCTGGAGGCAAGCAGGGTGCTTTTTGGCATGGACTTCCACTGTATGGGAGAAAGCGTAAGGCGTGACGCTGGACACATGCCAAACCCGCACGCGAGGTCTCCTTTTCAGTGTGAACGCTGCCTCGGGGGTGAGAAAGAGAGAGCGCAAACCGAGAGAAACAACCCTTTCAGTGCGCGCACGCCTTTTCGGAGTGCCACGGGCGTAACATGCACATGACAGCGCCTCACGGGGGTACACCAGAGGGCCAGACATGCAGCAACGCAGCACCCTCGTTCCCTTGCGAAGCGCCAGAGAGAGCCACTGCAAAGAACGCCGCACTCTCGATCGGGAACTACTTGGCCTGGTTTGGGTCGAGGTCAGGGGGAAGAAGGGGGCACTGTCGATGATGGGCCGATCCACTTGGCACGCCAGTCTTGAGGACTAGGACCCGCTGCTGCGAGCGGGCAGATCGCTGGTCCACCATCGAGGCCCGCAATCGCCTGCCTCAAGATTGGTCACTGGGGCCGAGACATGAACACGATCTCGTCCTCATCCCACTTGATGATCACCTTGTAGCCTGCGCGTCGGCTCGCCATCGCTCGGAAATCCATTCCCCGTGCATTTTTTGGCTTCGTGCGTGTATTCTTTCGCAAGACGGATGGCCCGACATGCTCCTCGATGGTCTCGGCCGAGAAAAAAGGCACAAGTCCGAACGATGCCAAGTCGGGTGCTTCTGCCCCCACACCGCGCATGCTGACCCGAGCAAGGCAAGGGGAGAAGCGGTGGCTGACGCTGGCTTCTCCTTCGGCCCAATCCAGAGGGTCACCACACAACTGACAAGCTTGACCTCGGCAACCACCAACATGTTCTACACCGCGTCGATGGTTCGACCTCGAACCGATCGCGGCCACGATCGTTAATTCCGTCGGGTGCAGTGGCGTCACCGCGTCCCTCGGTGCTTCCGCGTCGCAGCATTCAACCATGAACGCCTTCGCCGGCGTCGCCAGCGCGCCATCGCCGCATGAGCCTACTGTACGTCTGGTGTGCGATTGCCTATCTTCGCAACGTCAAGCAATTGGCGATCTCCCAACTTGCTGGCGCCCGACTGCTTGAAAGGCGCGGGGATACAACTCTGCATACATGCATATCTGTTATCTGTTTTATCCAGGCGGTGAACAAACCCAACATACTGTATTCCATGCCGAAAATGTATCCTTTTCGAGTTGGAGTTAAGCGACTCCACATCAAGACGTATATGGCAAACTTACGGAGTCGCACCGAGATAGCTGTGGTATGGCTGCGGGAGAGCGCTTAGGCAGTAACGGGTAACGACAGTCACACACGAGCGAAGTAGCCGAGGCGACGGCCTGAACCATGTGATGCGAAGAGTCCCCAAGGGCCAGGAGGTAACTTCGAAGATAAGCTGCACATAGCAGACGGACCGCAACCTATCGCTGTGATGCTGTGAGGTCGTTGCGTGCGACTGCCAGCTTCTCTGTCCTGCCGCCGCGCCCACGCAACCCTCGCGAGTGCTCACAGGGTGCACGGCGCATCAATGCAGCCAAGCATCAACCTGGCAGGGGAGAAAGCCTCACTGAATTTCGGCGGTAGTCCCTGCAGCATCCATCCAAAGCAGACGCTGCCAGCACGAGAGGGGAGGCCTCGTTCCCTGGCCGGCCCTCGGGCTGCCTTCCTGTGCCGACGCTGCACACGACACCTCTCGCGTGAGCCGGTGCGCCCCAAGGACCTGGACGCTGTTGGCGGGGCGCACGCCCTATGGTCCCTGCGAGCTGGAAGGACGAAGGCCTCCGAGCCTCGGGGGCGGCCAAGAGGGGGGTGTCCAAGAGGGGGGGGTGCAAATCATGACCGGCGGCATGTGCGCGGCATAGCGGGGGGGGGGGCAGGGACGTAATGAAATGAGAAGAGGCGCCATGACATCTGGGGAAATATCATGGCCCCCGCCATGATATCCACCCCCCCCTAGTCATCCCGAGGACCTGGACGCTGTTGGCGGGGCGCACGCCCTATGGTCCCTGCGAGCTGGAGGGACTGAGGCCTCCGAGCCGTAGACCAGGAAGACGAGGACCTCCTCCTCCTCTTCTCCTCCTCCTCCTCCTCCTCCTCCTCCTCCTCCTCCTACTCCTCCTCCTCCTCCTCCTCCTCCCCCTCCCCCTCCCCCTCCCCCTCCTCCTCCTCTCCTCCTCCTCCTCCTCCTCCTCCTCCTCTTCTTCCTCTTCTCCTCCTCCTCCTCCTCCTCCTCCTACTTCCTCCTCCTCCTCCTCCCCCTCCCCTCCCCTCCCCCTCCTCCTCTTCCTCCTCCTCCTCCTCCTCCTCCCTCCTCCTCCTCCTCCTCCTCCTCCTCCTCCTCCCCCTCCTCCTCCTCCTCCTCCTCCTCCTCGTCCTCCTCCTCGTCCTCCTCCTCCGAGTCTCTGGGCCACCGTCGCCCGAGCAGTGGGCCGGGAAGACGCCTCAACGGGTCTCTCTGCGCCAGCGCCGCGGCCCGCGGGCCAGGCCGGGAGCAACACGAGCACGCGCGGAAGCACGCGCGGGCCAGGATGCTCTAGGGCTCCCAGCTTCGCGCTCTCGCGCTCCGCGGAGCGCGAAGAACTTCGCGCTCTCGCGCCGCGCCCCCCCAAAAAGGGAGAAACGGAGGACGAGGAGGAGGGGGAGAAGGAGCGAGGGCCGCGAAGCGCGAGTAACTTCGCGCCCTCGTGGGAGCCCTTAAGGATGATGGGCTCGCGCCTGCAGGCGCGCGTCATCCCGCCCCTGCCCCGGGCGCCTTCCCTGCGCGTCCGTCGGCCGGGGTGGAGGAGGGGGGGGCTGGGGGCGCCGCAGGGCTCGCCGCGGCGAGGCAGGACCCCAGGCTCCGCACCGGGGCCCGGCGGCAGCATCAGGTCGGGCCTGCCTCCCCCATACAGGAGGATTTTGCACGACAAATCCAGACTACAAAACAAACAAAATACTCAACACATGCCCCCCAAATACTCAAACATAGTCCCCAGACTATTTTTGGACTATTCTTGGACATTCCCCCTGTAGAGGGACAGGCCCGACTTAATAATGCCCCGCAGCAACGGTCTCACGAGGAGCCGCTGTCCTGTCTCACGGAAGGGTCTCCTCTGGGGGGGCCACGTGGTCCCCTGGTCGCCTCCCAGTCTCTGGCAGACCCGTTTTGAAGGGCTGCACCGGGGTGAGCATAGGACCCCAGACCCCCTGGGGCCAACGGCGGTGGCCGTCTCACGCGAACCTCCGAGCTCACCGATTCCTCGCCGCGTACAAGAGGAGCCCGACCACAAGAAACCTTCCACGAGAAACCCATCCCTGAGACCCCTGAACGTCCGTTGATTCTTGGTGTGGGAACGTCATGCTTTCCATAGCAGTGCCATCGAAACCCAAGACACCCACGGCACCCTGGAGGCAAGCAGGGTGTTTCTTGGCATGGGCCTCCATTGTGGCCTCTGCCCCCTGGAGGCGGCGGCAAGAGAGAGCCGGGAGGGGGGCACCCACGGGGATGTCGTACTTCCCCTCGATCCGGTACTTGCTCGGGTTTGCCCCCGAGAACTTGGTGCCGAACGACATGACCTCGGTGGCGCCCAAGGAGACTGGCCAGAAACTTCGGAGCGCTCCCCGCGCACGCCGAGCCGGGCTGGGGTCCCCCCCTGGCTGCGCACCAGATGTGCACGCGCCGAACAAGCCTGGCAATCTAGTCCGTCCAATCGCCACACCGTGTTTCCATCTATTCGTGCCCGTCCTCCTCCTCCTCCTCCTCTTCCTCCTCCTCCTCCTCCTCTTCCTCCTCCTCCTCCTCCTCCTCCTCCGCCTCCTCCTCCTCCTCCTCCTCCTCCTCCTCCTCCTCTCGAGACGCGGGGGGGGGGGCCGCCCAGGCGTGCTCCAGGCCCCTCGTGCTTGGCGGTGCCCCTGCGCGACCAGGAGAGGCCGGTCATCCGCGATGATGAGGTGGCCCTCCTGGTTGCGGCGGAAGTCCTGCAGGCCCTCCGTCTGGTTCACGATCTCCGCCTGCGCAGGCTGGGGCCGAGGGGCCGAGGAGGCCTCCCGGATGGGGTCGGGGCAGGTGGGGTCGGAGCATCGCGCCGCATGGCCGATGCACCGGCGATGCACCGGCGATGCATCGGCGATGCACCAGCGATGCGTCGTCGGCGTCGGCGTGGAGAAAATCGGGCTCCGCATCGAGCCGCATCGCCGATGCATCGGCGATGCGGCGCGATGCCCCGACGCCATCCACTCGGACCCCGTCCAGGAGGCCGGCGCGGCACGGGGTGGGCCGAGAGCGCGGGGCGCTCCGCGCTGCGACCTGCCTCGCTCGGCGGAGGGGGGGGGGGGGGCGGGGCGGGCGACTCCTGGGTGCTGGCCCAGGGGGGGTGGCCCCGGCCTCGTCGGGGAGGCCCCCGGGAGGCCTGCGGAGCGCTCCTCTCCTGGGGCCGGGAGGGCCCCGCGCCCAGGCCCCCGACGTGGTTTTTAATCGCAGCGTCGACCCCCAGAGGTCGGACCCCTTCCCCGGGACGGGTTTTTTCATCCTGAATCGTTTTTGGATGGCCCCGAGGCCCGGCGAGGGCCCCCGGAGGCCGAACACAACGAAAAGCCTCCCGTCGTGTGCTTTTTTCCACAGCGCGAGGGGGCCGGGCCTGTGTGGGGGTTCCCAAAGTGGCGCGAGGAGCTGGGTGGGGGGCATGCGTGTTGGCCCAAGGGGTGGCCCCAGCCTCGTCGGGGATGCTCCAGGGATGGTCTGCAGAGCGCTCCTTTCCTGGGGGGCACTGGAGGGCCCCCAGGGGGCTCCCACAGTGGCGCGAGAAGCTGGGTGGGGGGCATGCGTGTTGGCCCAAGGGGTGGCCCCAGCCTCTTCGGGGATGCCCAGGGTGACCTACAGAGCGCCCCTCCCGGGGCGTTTGGACCATTCTTGGGGCGCCGGGATTGACCATCCGACTCCCCCCTATAGGTCCCTGGCCGACTGGCCGACTCCCCGATGGGCCGACTCCCCGACTGCGGAGTCGGAAAGCTCTTCCTGGTGCCTCAGATTTTGTTCTTCTCTCCCGCGGGGGGGCAGGAGGGCCCCCTGGGGGCTCCCCAGTGGCGCGAGAATAGAAGAAAAACAAAACGACATAGACATAAACTGTTGGCGCTCCGCGCGGATCTCTTGGATCCGCGCTGGACCCCCCTCACTGGCGCGCGGAGCGCGCCAGGGGCGGCGCCGGAGGCGCCGCCAGGGGGGCCCAGCGCGGATCCAAGAAACCCGCGCGGAGCGCCAAAAACGTTTCTGTTCATGTGTTCTTTTTTTTCTTCTTCGAGGCTTGGTCGTCGCCGCGGCCCTCCCCGACCAACCCTGAGGTATGTTGAAACATCGTGGAAACCAGTCTACGCTATCAACGGCCCTCTTGGGGCCATCTTGGGCCACGTCGGACGTTGGAACCCAGGGAGGGTCAGCTCTCCGGCCCTGAGGCCCATACGCTGCGAGGCCCCGGATGCGCGCGCCGGCCCCGCGCCCGCCCGGGCGACGCGAGAGCTGGGGCGACACGAGAGCTGGGGGGGTCGTCGTCCTCCTCCTCGTCCTCCCCCTCCTCTTCCTCCTCCTCCTCGTCCTCCTCCTCGTCCTCCTCCTCCTCCTCCTCCTCGTCCTCCTCGTCCTCCTCCTCCTCCTCCTCCTCGCCCTCGCGGGGTGCCACTTTCAGATCCAGGGAGGGGATAAGGAAAGGGGCGCCTGGTCGAAGTAGCCGCCAGCGATGACCTCGGGGGCCCTGCGCTCCCGCTGCGCCATGGTCTGCTGGGGCGAGGCGGCGGGCGGGCCGCCGCCTGTCCCGGCTTTTGTGGGGGGGGGCGGCGCTCGGAGCCCACACGCCATGGGTGGATCGACATCAATCCAATCCAATCCAATCCTCCTGCTCCTCCTCCTCCTCCTCCTCCTCTCCCTCCCTCCTCCTCCTCCTCCCCCTCCTCCTCCTCCTCCTCCTCCTCCTCCTCCTCCTCCTCCTCCCTCCGCCTCCCTCCGCCTCCCTCCGCCTCCCTCCGACTCCCTCCTCCCTTCTACCTACTCCCTCTTCCCTCCTGCCCCCATCCTCCTCCCTCCTCCCTCCTCCCTCCCTCCTCCATCCCTCCCCCTTGGGGGCCACCAAACCGTGTGGTGACGGACCGCGTGGTGGCCTCGGAATTCCCAGCGACCTCACCGCGCGGTCCGTCACCCTACGGTTGTGGGACCCCGGAGGCCCCGGCCGCCCGAGACGGCCTCGAAGAACGGCCCGAGTCCCCACACCGCGTGGTGGCCCCGCACCCCCCCGCGGTGTGGTCCCCACACCGCTTGGGTTGGCGGCGCGCACAAGGGGGTAGGGGGAGGGAGGAGGGCGCCTTAGATGGAGGCTGCTTCTGAGAAGGCGCCAGCCTCACATCTACAGAGAAGGCCCGCGCCTTCTAAGCAGGGGTGCTTCTAAGAAGCCCGCCCCCTCCCCCCCACGCCCCCCTGCGCGTGGCCGATTGGGGTCCCCCGAAAGATTTTCTGTCTTTCAGCACGATGACGCACTCGGCGGCGCAAGCGTGCAACCAATAAGCTACCTCAAGCGCCGTGCACATGAAGCGTCCGACCACGTAGGTGAGCAGTCCAGCGAGCCAAGTCTTCTACGATTCGTCTGCAGAGTTTGCACCAGCCAGACGGGAGAACACGGGCAGAGATGCGGGCACGTATCAGCCAGAGAGGCTATAAAGCTCACACCCTGAGGGTCGCGTGCGCTGCCAACCGGAGGAACGGGGGATGGGCCTGACATTGAGGAAAGGCTGGGTTGCACGGTTTCCTCTGGGGCCGTAGGCGACCCGAGGAGGAGGAGGAGGAGGAGGAGGAGGAGGAGGAGGAGGAGAAGGAGGAGGAGGCGAGGAGGAGGAGCGGAGAGGAGGAGGAGGGGAGGAGGAGGAGGAGGAGAGGAGGATGAGGATGAGGAGAGGAAGGAGGGGAGGAGGAGGAGGAGGAGAGGAGAGGAGGAGAGGAGGAGGAGAGGAGGGAGGGGGAGAGGAGGAGGAGGAGGAGGGAGGAGCAGAGGGAGGAGGAGGGAGGAGGAGGGAGGAGGAGGGAGAAGGAAGGAGGAGGAGGGAGGAGAGGAGGAGGAGGAGGAGGAGGAGGAGGAGGAGGAGGAGGAGAGGAGGAGGAGTGGAGGAGGGGAGAATGAGGAGGAGGAGGAGGGAGGAGGAGGAGGAGAGGAGGAGGAGGAGGGGAGGAGGAGGAGGAGGAGGAGGAGGAGGAGGGGGAGAAGGAGGTAGGAGGAGGAGGTAGGAGGAGGAGGAGGAGGAGGAGGAGGAGGAGAGGAGGAGCGGAGGAGGGGAGAAGGAGGAGGAGGAGAGGAGGAGGAGGAGGAGGAGGAGGAGGAGGAGGAGGAGGAGAGGATGGGCCCGCGCCGCCCCCCCAGATCCAGCATCCACGTGGCCGCGCACGCGCAAGGAGGAGGGCAGAGCCGCAGAGCCAACCGCACGCACAGAAAAGCATGCCGCCCCCCCCCCCCCCCCCCCCCCTCGGGACACTGGCGCCCCTCCCCAAGCCCACGGCCCCCAGATCCGCCACCGTGCCGCTGGGCACGGGGTGGGCGCCCAGGAGGCCCCAAGAGACCCCCAAGAGCCCCCCAAGTGAGGCCCCCAAGAGGCCCAAAGAGAGGCCCCCCAAACGGGCCCCTAAGAGGCCTCAAAACTGCCTCCAAGAGGGCCCCGAGAGGCCTCCCACGAGATCCCAACGAACATCCAGTAGGCCTCATACCCACAACCCAGGCCCGGTGGCGGGATGGGCCGAAGGCCACTCGATGCTCGATACGCTCACCTCTCTGTTCCCAGTGCCTGCTGCATGCTGGTGCACTGCAAGGAGCAGCTGCCGTCCGCTTGCCGAGCGAGGCGTGGTGCAACCGATGGGGGCCACAAGCAGTCTGGCCAGAGGTGGGGCGCCGCCCCCCCGCGCGCGCGCCTGGATCGCAATGGGAAGGCACGGCGACGGCTGACACTGCAAACGGCAGCTGCCTCGAGCCGAGAAAGGTTGAGCGGGCCTGCCGGAGGACCTCGCCCTGGCTCAGAACTCCTCCAACGCGCCCCTCCGCTGGCCATCGCTCGGGCGTCCACTGCCTGTTTTTTGTACGGTTTCGTGCGTGTTTTTTTGTCGCAGGATGATCCAATATGCTCCTTAATAGGGTTTTTTGTTTGCAGGATGATCCAGGGTGCTCCCTAATAATGCCCGCCGAGAAAAGAAGTGCACACGTCCGAGCGATACCAAGTCCACCCCCGTCGGCAGACTGCGGTGAGTCATGGCGCGGCAACAGGAGCGGACGCCCGATACGCAGCGGCCGCCCCCCTGACTCCGGGTCCCACTGCGCTCGAACATGCTGCACCATTGGCGGGAGAAGGCAGTGTCAAACCGAGGCCCAAGCACCTGAAACACAGGACGCCTCTTGGGCGCAGAATCCAGATCGTGATTCGAATGCCATACTGCTGGGCTCAGGAGAGACCGCGAGGAGGATCACAACAACATTGCCACATTCAGAGCGTACTGCTGAGCATGCGGGAGGGTGCGGATGTAAACGGGGATTCTGAGGGGGAGGTGTGACTCTGGCAGCCCAGGACGCCGGTGACTTCATGTGACAGCGAAGTGCGCAACCAGCAAATTTACATAGTGGTAGATCACTGTTTGTTGACCATGTGAGCCTTTCTTTTTTCGGCGTGTCGACATTGGGCGGAAAGGGGGGGAGGGGGGGGGTCTGGCTCTAGGCCTCTGCTTAGTGCGACTGTTTGCAAGAGCGCTGCCGCTGGGGGAGACTCCACTCGCTCGAAACAGGCGCTAACAAAAACAGCCAGGATCTACTCCGTGGAGGGGGGGAGGGGGGGGTGCGAGGGCCCGCGCCGATCGGCAAAATAAGGAGTAAGGAGACGGCCACCATTCCGCACTTCCTTCACCCAATGGTCCTCCTCCTCCTCCTCCTGCAATGCCGATGCTGTGGGAACCCTGGGTACCTCATCGTTCGGCAGAGGTGTCCAGCATCTGTCGGCCAGTCTTGCTGCCCAGATGGTGGACGTCGCTGGCCACCTGCTACGCCGCGGCAGCGTGAGGACTGCGCTGGGCTATATAATAATACTACTAATAATAATAATGCTATTATTATTAACAATAATAATAACAAGAATAGGAAGAACAATATTAATAATAATAATAATAAGAATAATACTAATATGAAGAATAATACGAATAATCATACTAATAAGAATAATACTAAGAAGAATAATAATACATAATCAGAGCAATAACAATGATAATACTAATACGAATACGAATGCTAAGAAGAAAAACATAAGAGGACGAATCAGATCAACTATAATGAGAAGAATAATGCTACATATAAGAAACAAACACATAAACATAAACTTTTGGCGCTCCGCGCGGATTTCCTGGATTCGCGCTGGACTCCCCTCCCTGGCGCGCGGAACGCGCCAGGGGCCAGGAGCGGCGCCGGAGGCGCCACCGGGGGGCCTAAGCGCGGATCCAAGGAATCCGCGCGGAGCGCAAACAGCTTATGTTTATGTGTTTCTTCTTCTTCTTCTTCTTCGATAGAAGTAGGCTGTAGACTCCAAAGCTCTCTTTCGTAGACCTGTCGAGTCCCTCAGGCAAGGGCAAGCCTTCCCCTGGCGAAGCGGGTTTTGGAGCGTCTCATAGC
This sequence comes from Prorocentrum cordatum, assembly GCA_963575745.1. Lineage (NCBI taxonomy): Eukaryota > Dinophyceae > Prorocentrales > Prorocentraceae > Prorocentrum > Prorocentrum cordatum. The sequence continues at coordinate 29,646 of CAUYUJ010021795.1, read as the reverse complement.
CGTCGTTCTTACTGCTGTATCGGATGGCCCGCGGGGCGTCGTGGGCTGAGCCGTGTGGCCAGCCATGGCTGGTGGGCTGGAGGTGGCTGACAGTCTGGCGTCGTGGCCGCCCCTGTCCGATCGCGGATGGGAGAAGGAGGAGGAGCCACGGACGAGCATCCCTGTTCCTTCTGTCTCACTCCTTCTTCTCCTCCAGTCCTCCTCCATGAAACCGCACCCTCGCGCGCGCGGCATGCGAGATTGCCGCGCCCGCATTGCACGAGGAAGCTCTACGAGTTCCCGGCGGTAACCAAGGTTGACGGTTTACCGCCGGCTCCCAGTTCCAGCGCGGGGGGGAGGCGGAGCTTCGTATTTGTGGACTCGTGGGGCCTCTTGAAAGCCGTTCGGATCTATTTCGGGGTGCTCCTGGGGCCCTGTTGAGGGTCCTCTTGAGGCCCTGCTGGGGTCCTTCAGGACTTTTCGGGGGGCGTGCGTCGCAATTATCGATGGGGAGGGCCTCGGATTTGAAGGCCGGGTCAGTCTCTCGGACCCCCCTGGGGCAAGGAAGCGCGGCGCGGATGTCTGCACTCGACGCTCCAGCCTGGGCGCGAGAAGACAGGGTCGAACTCCATGTCCCCGACAGCCTGGAGGTCCACGCTGAAGTTGACGGTGCACCCGTACAGCAGGACTCCTCTGGCAGTTGCCAGGGAGGTGGACAAATTGCTGCCTTGATCGTTCAGGGGTGCTCTGACAAGTTCTGGACATGAAGCCGCGAGTACCAAGCCTGGCTGAACCTTGGCAGACCTCGAACTCACTGCAACCGCTTCATACTGAATCATCTACACGATCCAAACACATAACGCTCTGAACATGAGGGCTGAAGCATCAGACCGGGAAGACATCCACCAGATACAACCCAGAGGGAGGCAGATCTGGCACTGGACGCGGGGTGAACGTTGAAGACAGGTTCTCGCTGTGGGCGCGCGAGGGGGTCATGAGTCTGAGGCGGTGCAAAGAGGAGCCCGCGCACCAGACCCTGCGCCACCAGGCGGAGGGTCAACTGCGATGGGGCTGCGATCGCGTTCTCGGCGCTACCCTCGGACGCCTGGCGCCCGGAAGATCTCGCAGGGCGCAGCACAAAGCTCAGGCTGGCCAGCATTGGACGGATATCGGATGTGTGAGCAAGAGCGCAGAAGCGAGAGGCAACGCCGAAATAGCTTCGAAGGCCAAGTGCTGACGACGAACATGCCTGCAGGGAGGCGCCACGTCGAGTCGGGATCCGGGAAGGTCGTCCCATCTCCAGCGCCCGTTCAAGTTGCCGAAGTGGTCGTGGAATCGACCTCCAAGCAAGGAGAGAGAGAGAGCTCATGCATGATCCACACACAGATCAAGTCGACTGCATGCGTCCTGCTGCCAGGCGGTCACGCTGCCGGGGGGACATTGCGAGGCGATTCTGGCACACCGAACAAGGCCATGCCCCCCCAGTGTGACGCGCCTCCTGTGAACCCTACCTTCCACGGCATCTACGCACCCTGATTCTCTCCGACTTCGTCTTCATCCGCCTCTGCCTAATCTTCCTCCTCGCCACCTGCTGCAGCAGCCCCTCCCCTTTGTCGCCCTTCTCCCTCGTCCTCGTCGTCCTCGTCCTCGTCCTCGTCCTCGTCCTCGTCCTCGTCCTCGTCCTCGTCCTCGTCCTCGTCCTCGTCCTCCTCCTCCTCCTCCTCCTCCTCCTCTGCGCAACCCCTGCGTCACCGTGCTCGTGCCGCAACCGTGACGCCCGGCGCCCGCAGGGCGGCGCCGCGCGCAGCGCCGCGGGGCGGAGGGCGCCCGGAGCCCACCGGCGCGCCAGAGGAGGGGCTCTCCGGACGCGCAGGGAGAGGCCCCCCGAGAGGCCTGGGGCGGTCTCCGCACCTCCGCCCCTGGGGCGCAGAGCAGGAGGAGGAGGAGGAGGAGGAGGAGGAGGAGGAGGAGGAGGAGGAGGAGGAGGAGGAAAAGGAGGAGGAGGAGGGGGAGGAGGGGGAGGGGGATGGGGGCGCAGAGCGCCCCAGGGGCGACCGCCGCGGGAGGCGGCGCCGGCGTGCTTCAGACCGCCCTGGGGTGCTCGGGGGGGAGCCCGCCGAGGCAGGCTGGGACCGCCCACTGGGGGGGCCGCCCGCGCGCCGCCCGAAGCCTTGGCGGCGCTGCAGGAGCCGCACGGAGTCGGCCCAGCGCCCACGCATTGGGCGACCCCAGAATTGAGCGGGGACCGGCCGTCCCGGCATTCCTACACAGCCGTGGCACAAGTTTCTTCAGTTTGCTAGGATGAAGATCTCTCCCATCCCTCTCAAGATTCCTAACGTGGCATGGTGCTGGGTCATTCGGCGGAGTGGTTTCCGATCCTGGAGACGTTAATAACTCTGTTACCCCAAAACGGGATCGGAAACTACTCCGCGCCAAACCATATAACTTATCGGGCGGGATGCGATGGCGCGCGGAGCAGTTTTAGTAAAACTACTCCGAACTACTCCGCACAAGCGCGTCATTCCAAAAGGCAATTTGAAAGAAACTCTTGTCACGGCGATGTACAATCCTACCACGAAGTGTTCTCGGAACCCCAGAATGTTCCAAGAGCAGCGACAAGGTCCTCAGAACATGGGCCCGGTGTGCTAGAGCAGGACCATCGCAGCCAGACGTGTTCCAAGAACATGTCGTGGGAAGCGCGAGAGAGGTTCTTAGAACATTTTGGGTGTCCTAAAACCGTGTGGTGACAGACCCGGCGGTGACTTCGAAATCCACAAAGACCTCACCGCACGGTCCGTCACCACACGGTTTTGGGACCCTGGAGGTCCCAACCGCCCGAGACATCCTCGGAAGACGACCCAAGTCCCAAAACCGTGCGGCGACCCCGAACACCCCCGACTCACCACACGGTGTGGTCACCACCCCGCTTGGGGCCCCCGAACACTGTCCGGCAGGCCCATAGGCACGCCGGGACGCTCCGCCGCCGCTTGACAGAAGCCCCGGGCTCCACGGCGTCGACGCGTCACGAGGAGGAGGAGGAGGAGGAGGAGGAGGAGGAGGAGGAGGAGGAGGAGGAGGAGGAGGAGGAGGAGGAGGAGGAGGAGGAGGAGGAGGAGGAGGGGAGGAGGAGGGAGGAGGAGGAGGAGGAGGAGGAGGAGGAGGAGGAGGAGGAGGAGGAGGAGGAGGAGCTCGCCCGCCGCCGAGCCTCTGGCAGGCCTCACGCCGTCGGAGGCGCCCGCGTGCTCGCCTCCCCGCCGGCCTCCGCCCCCGAGGGCGCGAGCTGCGCCGGCGGCGAGGCCCCGGAGCCGGAGCGCGCTTCCAGCTCGCTGTCGGCAAGGCCGGCGGGGTGGCCGAGCTCGACCGGGGCAGCGAAGCAGCACACACACACACACCACTGCATAGAAAACAAAGAGTCAAACGCATTATCCTCCTCCTCCTCCTCTTCTTCCTCACGTGGGGGAGGAGGAGGAGGAGGAGGAGGAGTAGGAGAATCATGTCGGCGGAGGAGAAGGAGGAGGAGGCGGAAGAGACCTCGGGCCCGTCCAGGGGCCGTCTTGGGGGCCCCTCGGGCCGTGTGGGAGGCCCTGGGCGCCGGCCGAAGAGGTCAGGCACCATGCTCCCAAGGAGTTCGGTATTCTCGCCTCGCCTGGGAGGCGGGCCCAGGGGCGGAAGCTGAGGGGGCAGGGCCTTCTTTTGCCGTCGCTCGGACGTCCATTCCCTGTGCGTTTTTTGGTTTTTGTGCGTGTTTTTCTTGCTCGGTGATCCAGGATGCTCTTCGATGGTCCTCGCCGAGAACAATGCACACGTCCGAGCGATGCCAAGTTCTCAGAAGGCTCGGAAGGACCCCCGCCTTCTGAGAAGCTTCTGAGCCCTCTCCGAAGACAGAGACGGCTTCTCAAAGGCCACAGGGCTTCTGAGAAGCCCCGCCGCCCTCTGAGCATGCCTGTCCCTCCTTACTTCTCTCCCGGGGTTGCCGCCGACCAATGCTGGCCCAAGAGGGCACAGAAGCCCTCCCCCCCTGCCTGCACGGTTTCCCCCGGGGCCGTAGGCGACCCGAGGAGGAGGAGGTGGAGGAGGAGGAGGAGGAGGAGGAGGAGGAGGAGGAGGAGGAGGAGGAGAGGAGGGGAGGAGGAGGAAGAAGGAGGGAGAGAGGAGGAGGAGAGGAGGATGAGGAAGGAGGAGGAGGAGGAGATGGAGGAAGAGGAGGGGGAGGGAGAGGAGGAGGAGAAGGAGGAGATGGAGGAGGAGGAGGAGGAAGGAGAAGGAGGAGGAGGACGAGGAGGAGGAGGAGGAGGAGGAGGAGGAGGAGGGAGGAGGAGGAGGGGAGGAGGAGGAGGAGGAGAGGAGGAAGGGGGAAAGGAGGAGGCGGAGGAGGAGGGAGGGAGGAAGGAGGGAGAGGGGGGAGGAAGGAGGGAGGAGGGAGGAGGGAGGAGGGAGGGGGGGAGGAGGAGGAGAAGGAGGGAGGAGGGAGGAGGAGAGGGAGAGAGGGAGGAGGGGGAGGTAGAGGAGGAGCGGGAGGGAGGAGGAGAGGAGAGGGAGGAGAGGGAGGAGAAGGGAGGAGAGGGAGGGATAGGAGGGAGGAGGAAGGGAGGAGGGTCGCCGAAGCCTTCGGAGAAACCCTCCGAGCCCCCCCTCCTCCTCCTCCTCCTCCTCCTCTCCCCTCCTCCTCCCTCCTCCTCTCCTCCTCCATCTCCTCTCCTCCTCCTCCTCCTCCTCCTCCTCCTCCTCCCCCTCCTGCCCGAGAGAGAGAGAGAGAGAGAGAGACAGCGCTCCACTGCCCCCCTGGTGACGCCCCCGAGCGGGGCCCCGGCAGACTGCCAGCGCCGCGGGCGCGAGCGTGCGCCCGCCGGGAGCGGAGCCCGGCAGAGGCGGCCCGCGAGAGGCAAGGGGCCCCCGACAGGGTTTAGGTCGGGCATGCCCCCCCTACAGTTATGATGCTCCAGCCTACATTAGCCTTGACCACCAGGAAGAATGTCGAGCGCCCACAAAGAAATACCGAAACTCAAGGGTTTTCACGTGCCGCGCCCTGGGGGACACTGTCTCGACACTGTTTCGACACTCTTTTGACACTTTTCTGGGTGCTCGAAATGATTTCTGGGATGCGGTCCTTAAGTGGGACGGGAACAACAGAACCCTACAGTCAGGTCTGTGGATGCCACGACAATGGACACCCTAACAGTCCTATCATTGAGTTGGAGATGTGTTTAAACTGTGTGCAGTCAACCCGCACAGTGAGGATGCGCGATAAGGATGCAACGGCCTTGGACGCCCATCTCGAAGCTTTTCGAGCGGGCCGCGGTCAACGAAAGCGGCCAAGGATGGGCCGAGAAGGCAAGGATGCGAGGGTACCCTTGGGAAGGTCGCCCATTCTTACTCTGCGGGGTGACTGTAAAACATGTTCTATAATGTTTCAAACATGTGTTTAACACATTTAAGACATATTTCAAACATTTGTTGGACATCTGGAAAGTATTTGGCAACATGCTTCCTCTCCGTTAATCGACTTCCACAAAGTTAGGTCGGGCATGTCCTCGTACAGGCGGAGCTTGGACGAACAACAAAAAGTAGTCCAACAGACTCCAGGCATGCTCAAACATATGGAAAGCATCGTCCGCGGATTATTTGTTTTTCTACTTTTGTAGTTTCCTCCTGTAGAGGGACACGCCCGACTTAACCCTACAGGCGGATTTTGGACAAATAAACCTGATATTGCCACGAATCCCGATCTTGGAGGACAAGTGGGCGTGACGTGCGAGGGAAAGAAAACGAATAAGATAATGCCTATAGGGCGCATGAATGCTGCTTCCCGTGTTGTCCGTTTGACGCTGTGCCGCTTTCAGGAGCATTATGTTGATTCCCGTATTGTAGGTTTGACGATGTGCCATTTTGGATGAAACATAAAGCATGCGCAGAACATGCTCGAACATAACCAACAACAAATCGAACAATCATCCCTATACTATTTTTTTGAATATTATTGAATTTTCCCCCTGTTGAGGGACATGCACGACTTAACAATAGATCCCCCTTGAACCCCTCAGCGACACTCGCAGCACGTCTTGCCGGCCCACCCCCAGTCCCGCCCCTCCAATTTGTGAATGTTCAGTGGCGCGCGCGGTGCAGCCTGCCCGACGCCCGCGAAAAGACAAGGAACCACTAGTCTCGGTATCGACTTTGCAATTTGTCCGGCGCCGTCCCTGGCGCGCGGAGCGCGCCAGGGAGGGGGGTCC
>CAUYUJ010021795.1:0-23337 GCA_963575745.1 Prorocentrum cordatum | reverse complement strand
TGAGCTCCCTTCGAGCGCCAAGGCCGCGCCCAGGGCCATGCCAGCCCTCTGGTCGTTGCAGAGAACCCAGCCCTCGCCGAAGGCGCGGAAGTACTCGGCGTTGAGAGCTCTGGCAACGCGCGAGGGGCGACATACACAACGAGAGCCAGCTTGCAGCGACACGAGGGAGGAGCCCGTTGTGGCCGTGACTGCGCATTGGGTACATCGGTACCGCCCGAGGCTGGCGCAGTAAGCAAGGACATGGTCCGTACAGCGTGCCACCACAATGGACCTGGCCTGCTCGCAAGGTGGCCTGGGGACCTCCACGTCGCATCCCCATTGTTTGCGAACCGCCGCCTGCAGCGCCGCCCACGAAATGAACTACAGGACCTTGCGGTGCTGTTTCAGCGCAGCTGTTAGCGCTTCGGCTACCGACCCAGCCAGTGCGTGAAAGGCCGCGCCACAGCGCGCGAAATAGTCTGCCCAGCCGTTGCCTAGCCAGTCACGCAGCTCCTGCGGCCCTGTGCCCACAAGCTCCTCCAAGGACCTGTGCGCTGGCGTCCATCGGAACTTGGGAGGGTCCCGCAGAGTGCGCCTGCGGCTGGCCACGAAGATGTCCCGCTACGCTCTACCATGCTTGGCACGACCCTGCTCGAGCTCGGGGCACCCGCGCTCCCCTTCCTGGGCGAGCGCCAGCAGGTCGGTGACGAAGCACTGGTGGTCAGGGAAAGCGTCGAGCCCCTCCCTGATCGCGTACCTCTCAGCACGGCCGACAGTCTGCACCAAGTACGGAAGGGGCCCGAAACGCGCCCTAACTGGGAGCCAAGAGTAAGGATCAAGCTGCACAACTGCTTGTCCACACCTCCGCACCTCGGGAACACCTGAGTCGTAACCAGACCCGTCGGTGTAAGAAACGGGGCCCAAAATGCCATGGGCGTCGCCCCAAAGGCAGACATCATGCCCCCGCGTATCTGCGTGTGGCAGAAAGGCGAGAGGCTCGGGTATGCCAAAAACGAGGTAGGACTGCTCGAAGTTCGGTGTGCCTGGTCCAAGACCCGCTTGGAAAAGTTGGTCGCGCACCTCAGCCAGCACTTGGGGGAGGTGAAAGATACCACGGCCATTCAGCGTTGGTGTCGCTGTCTCGGGCCCGCCATGCCCGCGTGGTGCATCAGGCGCCGAGGCTGAAGCCGCCGCCGCAGGGGACAACGGGTCACTCTGTTCCGAAGCAACCGGTGGCGCACAGAGGACACTCTGCGCGTCCAGCCGGAGGAGCGGGAGGAGGAGGAGGACGAGGAGGAGGATGAGGAGGAGGAAGGATGGGAAGAAGAGGGCGGGGCGTGGTAGCACGATGGCAGGAGAAATCAGCCCATCGTCGAGGAAGGCGGGTCGTGCAGGGGGCGGGAGCAAGGAGCTGCGATCGAGCGGCCCCCCCACGCCAGACCGAGGCCCCGACCCGTGTGCGAGCGGTCGCAGGACAGGGTGGGCCCGCTGAAGATGCCCGGGAACAGCATCTGGGCCTTCAGCATGGCCTCGCACCTGCGGCGAGCGGCCGTCTCAGAGTCCCAGCCCCTCCTCCACGAGCCGATGCTCCTCCCTGCCCTCGTCGTCCTCCTCCTCTCGCTTCGCATGGGTGCTCGTCGTCGTCGTCTTCGTCGTCGTCCTTGCCCTCGTCGTCGTCGTCCTTCTCTTTCTTGCCCTCGTCGTCGTCTCTCCTCCTCTTGCTTCGCATGGCTGCTTGGGCCTTCGGGTGCACGCCGGCGGTGTGGCAACGCGCGAGGGGGCCACAGCGGGGCCGCCCTCCCGGCGGTGCGATACGCATCGGGGGAGGTGCAGCGGGTCAGGGCTGGGCTGCCGTCTGTCACGCCGCGGCCGCTGGGCGTTGAGGGGACAGTTCTCCTCCTCACCACCCTCTTTCTCCTCTTTCTCCTCCTCCTCCTCCTCCTACTCCTCCTCCCCCCCCTCCTCCCCCCCCTCCTCCTCCTCCTCCTCCTCCTCCTCCTCCTCCTCCTTCCCTCCTCCTATTTCCTCCCCTTCCTCCTCTCGCTCCTCCTTGCCTCCTCCTCCACCTCCTCTCTTTCCTCCTCCTCCTCCTCCTCCTCTTCCTCCTCTTCCTCCTTGTCCACCTCCTCTTCTCACTTCGCTCCTCCTCCTTCTCCTCCTCCTCCTCCTTCCCCAACTCATGCTCACGTGGAGGCCCGCCCCCCATCCGTCCACCTTTGGACAGCGAGCGGGTGTCCCCACGGGCACCCTACTCGATACCTGCTCGTGTGCCAAGGTGGCCAAGGCCACCGTTCGCGCCTCGCGCGAACTGGTTCTGGCGCCCCAGGGCACCGATCCACCCTGAGACGGGGGGCGGGTGTAACCACGGGCACCTTACTCGGCACGTGTTCGTGTGCCACCGTGGCCAGGGCCACCGAGCGCGCCTCGCGCGAGCTGGAGCTCCACCCGGGGTGCAGCGGCCCAGGGCGCACCGGGCTGAGCTTCCGGCTGCGGATGCTCGGGGCGGGGTGGGGCGGGGGCCTGCCGCCACGGCCGCCGCGGAGCCCGGCGGGAGCGGCGGCGGGCGCCCACCCGGAGGGCCAGGCCCGGCAGCGGCGCGCCGCACCTTGCCTCACAACGGAGGACGCACTGGACAGGTCCATCTTTCTGCCGTGTTCTTTCCACGAACGAGTGGGCGAGCCGACGACGCACCAGGGAGCGCGGCGAGCAGCAGGGCACCCGAAGAACCGCAACATCGCAAACACCAGCTTCTGGAGATCCGCGCGGATTTCTCGGATGGTCCACGAGGTCCGCGCGGAGCTTCAGAAAATCACGTTCGTGCCTGTTTCTGCTCCCCACTTAGGCTTGCCCAAACGGGTTCTTACTTGGTGAAAAAAGGTTGGTGCCTCCTCGTGTTACTTCGCCCGTTCCTCGGGAATTCCCCCTTGCACGTTCCTCGGAGGTTCCCAGGGTTCCCCGCCCCCGGTGCCTCATGTCAAGCAGTGTCAAGCAGTGCCAAGAAATGCCAAGCAACGCCAAGAAATGCCAAGCAATGCCAAGCACGGCCAAGCAATGCCCATCAATGCCAAGTAGTGCCAAGCTCTGCGCCCATGCAGTAGGAAACTTCCCCCGAATGGGGGGCGCGGTGGGTTCATTCTTCTTCTTCTTCTTCTTCGAGGAAGGGGCGGGGGGGGGAGGAAAAGGGGGGAAGAGTACAGTCGGACTTGATTGGAGAGGACAAGCGAGAGGACACAAGACCCTTCCGGGGGCCACGCTGCCAAAGAAATGTAGGAGGCATGGGTCGCAAGACACAGGATACGAGGGTACTACCCTTGATTTGGCAGGGTCGACCTACTAATCAGGGCCGATGGTAGGGGGACCCGTGCTAAGAGGAGGAGGAGGAGGAGGAGGAGGAGGAGGAGGAGGAGGAGGAGGAGGAGGAGGAGGAGGAGGAGGAGGAGGAGGGAGGAGGCCGAGTGTATAGCGAAGCAGAACGGGTGGGGGAGAGCGCGCCGGGCACGGGCGAGGCAGCGGGCAGAGCAGGACAACACCGAGGGAAGGGCTGGACGGAAGAGGCAGGGAACACACAGCACGGCCCGCAGCGGGCCTATGAGCAGAACGCATACATATATCTATATATACACACCGGGAGAGAGATAGATAGAGAGAGAGCGAGAGAGATAACAATATAGATAGAGAGAGAAAGAGAGATAGAGAGAGAACGAGAGAGAGAGAGAGGTCGAGAGAGAGAGAGAGAACGCGAGGGGGAGATAACGATATACATTTTTAATATATATATATATATGTGTGTGTGTATATATGCACACGTATATATATAGAGAGAGAGAGAGCGAGAGAGCGAACGAGAGAGCGAGAGAGAGAGAGACATCGAGACATACATACAGACATGCACGCGGACAGGCAAGCATACAGAACAGGCACAGTAATCACAACACCTCACCACACCACAACACGAAGCACACACACACCAACGCAGCACAACAAAACAACATCACACCACAACGCTACACACCACAGGACAACCCACACGGACATCAACAAACACACACACACAAACAACGCACCACAACACAGCTATATAGGCATACAAACAAACACACGTTCCTCTCCGCGGCGACCTGCCCTGGGCCGGTCTGGGAGCAACGGGATGCGCAAAATCAATATGCACGCGCACATGGTCCACCACACCAGCACACAATTCAAACCCTTTCTTTCTTTCGTTCTTTCTTTCTGTCGAGCACCTTCCGCCAACGGTTGCAGCCGCCGCGGGCTTTCGCTGGCAGACGGGGCAGAGCCTCCGAGACCCCGTGAATGTTTTGGGAGAGGAGGAGGAGGAGGAGAAGGAGGAGGAGGAGGAGGAGGAGGAGGAGGAGGAGGAGGAGGAGGAGGAGGAGGAGAAGGAGGAGGGGGAGGACGAGGAGGAGGAGGAGGAGGCCGCCTGGAGGCTCCCCAGGCGGCCTCTGATCCATCCTTCTCCCGTGGATTAACTCCGGAGTTAATGCACGGGGCCCAGGGCGGCGCCTCTCAGAGGCCTCCTGGAGGGCCTCTGAGAGGCCGCCTGGAGGGGGCCCAGGCGGCCTCTGATCCACCCCTCCCCCGTGGATCAACTCTGGAGTTCATCCAGGAGGAAGAGGCTGGCTCGTGGATCCGCTTCCATGTGGATTAACTCCGGAGTTAATTCACGGGCCCAGGGCCTGAAGGGCCTCTGAGAGGCCGCCTGGAGGCGCCCCAGGCAACCTCTGATCCACCCATCCCCCGTGGATTAACTCCGGAGTTAATTCACGGGCCCAGGGCGGCGCCCTGATCCACCCCTCCCCCGTGGATTAACTCCAGAGTTAATTCACGGGACCCAGAGAGGCGCCCTGATCCACCCCTCCCCCGTGGATTAACTCCTGGGTTAATTCACGGGGCCCAGGGCGGCGCCCTGATCCACCCCTCCCCCGTGGATTAACTCCGGAGTCAATCCAGGAGGAAGAGGCTGGCTCGTGGATCCGCTTCCAAATGGATTAACTCCGGAGTTAATTCACGAGGAAGCCGGTAGCAGAAATGGATTAACTCCGGAGTTAATATTTAATTAACTCCTGGTTTCAGCCATGTCGGAGGAGGAGGAGGGGGAGGAGGATGAGGTGGAGCGTCAGGGAGCGACGAGACCTGTGCATGTCCACCACCGCTGGCCGGGCCATCCTGGCCCCAGCAGCGGTGTATACGCCCCCTTTTGGCAGGGGCAGGGGAGCAACTACACACCGATCCTGGGCCCAGGAAGGGGCCCGGCCACCCGTGGTCGATGCGTGTAGATCTCGTCGCCCCCCTGCGTGCCACACGGACTGCCGCGTCGGACCCGCCCGTCCTCGGACTCTGGGGCGGGTCGTCCGCCAGTCCGCCGGGGACTCCGCGAGCCCTGCAGCGCGCCGCAGACAGGGCATGCCAGGTGGTCGCTGGGCGCCTGTCGGGAGGTGGCATACCTTTTGCTTCTCCTCGCGCGTGTCCGTTTGGAGGAGAAGCAGAGGGGGGAAGCGGAAGACCGGGAGGGGGAGGGTGGCTCAGCGGGAGGTCAGGATGCTGGCTGGGGGAGGGCCATCGCACTACATCCATTCCCCTGTTTCTCCTCCCTTGGGCTGGCATTTTTCTGAACAGGACTAGATGACGACGAGCAGCGTAGAGGAGAGGATATCAAGAGCCAAGAGCCCATCCAGACGCAGGGGGGCAGGGGGTATCACGGATAATAACAATTCTAAGACAACGAGCAGCAACACGATTAACAATATGAATAATACGAAGAAGAGGGATGCTACTACCATGCTAATACGAATGTGCATGCGAATGCGAATGCTGATGCAAATACTAATGCATCGACGACTACGAAGACTAGTACTAATACTACAACGAATACCGAAACTACTACTACTACAAAACTTGGTATACATCATTCACATGATTACAATCACGGAACTCTGATTCATACAAAACAGCAGTGCTGCTACTACTACTACTACTACTACTACTACTACTACTACTACTACTACTACTACTACTACTACTACTACTACTACTACTACTACTACTACTACAACTACTACTCCTACTACTACTACTACTACTACTACTACTACTACTACTACTACTACTACTACTACTACTCTACTACTACTACTAGTACTACTACTACTACTACTACTACTACTACTACTACTACTACTACTACTACTACTACTACTACTACTACTACTACTACGACAACTACGACAACTACGACAACTACGACAACTACGACAACTACGACAACTACGACAACTACGACAACTACGACTACGACTACGACTACGACTACGACTACGACTACGACTACGACTACGACTACGACTACGACTGCGACTACTACTACTACTACTACTACTACTACTACTACTACTACTACTACTACTGCTACTACTACTACCACTAGTACTACTACCACTACTACCACTACAACCACTACTACTACTACTACTACTACTACTACTACTACTACTACTACTACTACTACTACTACTACTACTACTACTACTACTACTACTACTACTACTTATGCTGAGGATGATGATGCTGATGATTCTGGTAATACTAGTAGCAGTCGCAGTAATCATGATAAGACGAGCACGCGCCAAGGGCGAGGCGTAAACGAAGGCGGCGCAGGAGGGGGAATATCGTTGCGGACGAGCAGCGCAGGAGAGAGGATATCAAGGTCAGGTCAGGGCCAGATACGGATGTCACTGGGGGACTGGCATGGGGGGGTGCATCGACCTGGAATCGGCGATGCGCTGCTAACAGGGCGGCGATAGGCCCTCGATAGAGGAACACCGCGCGCTCCTGGGCGGGTTGGGACCATCAGGCCCCTGTCGGCGATCAATGGGCGATTGGGGGTCGATGCGCTGACCCCTAAACAGATCACCCCCTGACGTGGCCCCTTGGTTTTCGGGTCATGGCGCGGCTCCCTGGCCCCCGGCGGCCGTTCGGGCGGGACGATCCGGGCACCCCCAGAACGACAGCGGCGAAGCGCAGCTGCTGGAGAGCATTCCGAGGCTGGAACGCCACCGAGTGCAGATGAAAAGACCTGGAAAAGCCAAACCCGAACGTTGCCCCTTTTGCCTGTCCCCCCTCCCTATCGTTGCCCCTTGGTCAAGAGCAGCGGGGCACTCGCGGCAGAGGCGCAGTTCCTTGCCGCCTCCCCATGGCCCTTTCGACGTTGCGCGGACCAGAAAAGGTCAGAGCCTGAAGCGCCTGTGTGGAAAGAAGAAGGAGGCCGACTTCGGCCAGCAACGAACAGAGGAGGCCTGGCAGGCGCAGCAGAAAGAGAGAGAGAGAGAGACTCGACAGGAACGCAAAAGGCGGAATGCAAAAGGCGGATGCAAAAGGCAAGAGAGAGAGAGAGAGAGACTCGGCAGGCGCAGCAGAAAGAGAGAGAGAGAGAGAGAGAGAAAGAGAGACAGGCTCGACAGGGACCGCAAAAGGCGGAAGGGACCTCAGGGCGGAGGGCATGCGCGGGCCGGGCAGGGAGCAGTGGAGGCAGGAGGGGAGCGGATCCGATACGAAACGGAAGGCTAGTGAGATTCCCCCCCCCCCCCTGGCCTTCGCCCCTGGCCCTCACCCCACCCCTGGCCGATACGAAACGAAAGGAAGGATCATGAGAGTCCCCCCCTCCCCCTGGCCCTCGCCCCTGGCCCTCCCTCTTCTCCTCCTCCGTGCGCCCCCCGCGCCCGCCCCCCCCCCCCCCCGCCCTGTTTGTTGACCTTTGAGAGGGCCCGGAAGCAGACACACAAAGAAATCGGCACAAGCCTCCCGAGGTGCCCTGTCTTTTGCCGTGCTGTTTCCTCCTGGGCCTTCGCGCTCCCTGCCGCCTCCCGTGCTTTCCGAGACTTCCTGCTGGATTTTCTGGGGGGTTGACGATTCCTGTGTCTGTGTGTGTGTGTGTTTTTGCCCCTCTGCTCCTTTCGGCTACACGCAAGAGTGACCCTGGGTAAGAACGACCTTTGGTGCGCGGCTTCCTGGGGGCCGCGGGGAGACCAAACCTGGGCGCGCAGGCCGCTGCTACCGCTTCGCTTTCAGCCATCTGAGGGCTCATCTGTGCCCGCACCAGAGGTCACCCCGGCGAAAGGTCACTGTTACGTCCAGTCGATCCTTGCCGATATAGAAAAAAGGGTCTCGGAGGAAGCGGGCCCCGGACTCCGGGGCTCTGCCCAGGGCCCATGTCTCATCCCCGAATCGTGCTCTGCCGGGCCCCTGGGGGCCCCAAGGAGTGACCCCAGGGCTGAACCTAAATGGTGTTTTTCGTTTTCGTCTTGTTTTCGTTTTCCCTCGCTTTGTCGTCCACAAGACGAAGAAACGTTGACGTCTATCACAAAACGAAGACGGAACGAAAACGGCCCACGGAATCACCAGAACACCGTTTAGGTCGAGCCTTGCCCCAGAGCCCGAACACGACGAGCAAAAAACCCCAGGACTAGGTCGGGCGCGTCGTCCAACGGGCGGATTCTGGAAGAAACAAAGGACAAATAGTCAAACCATATTCAAACATAAGCAGAAAAAGAATGGACAAATCGTCCCCATCCTATTTCCTGGCTATTTTTGAATATCCCTCCTGTAGGGGGACACCCGACGCGACCCCAGGACCCGCTTCAGCCCCAGGACCCGTCTCCTCCGTGCCGACCTCCGCCCGGCGAGCGGCGCACCACCGGTCGTCCGGCATGGCGTCGCTGTCGGTGAGGCAGACCACGGCGCGGCGGTCGCCTGAGGGCGCCGGGGAGGACGTGATCGGCGGCGCGCAGAGTGGGGGCGGGGCTCCATCACCTTCTCCTCCTCCTCCTCCTGCTCCCTCCTGTTCCTGCTGCTCCTCCTCCTCCTCCTCCCTTCTCCTGCTCTTCCTCCTCCTCCTCCTCTTCCTCCTCCTCCTCCTCCTTCTCCTCCTCCTCGTATCTTTCGCCTTTTGGCATCTGCCCCCCACCACCCCTCGTCGGTGCGGCTCAAGGAGGATGTCCTTGGGATTCCAAACTTTGACTTTCGTCCGTCGGTGTGCCCGTGGTAAGCAGATCACAGTTTGGCTTCGAGGGATTGCTGTGCTTCTAGCCAAAGCCCAAGCATACCCCCAGGACGACGTACCCCCATTGAGGCGTCGCAGCGACCACGGGTCTAGCCATGGTGGGCCGAGTGGGCCCCGAGACACCCTCTCCAGGGTACGTCTGTTCCTGGGACTGCTTTAGGGGAACGGAAATTGACATAAACTTGCAAACTCGGAGGTCCGCGCGGATTTCTCGGATCGGCGCTGGACCCCCCTCCATGGCGCGCGGAGCGCGCCAAGGGCGGCGCCAGGGGCGCCGCCGAGGGGCCCCAGCGCCGATCCGAGACATCCGCGCGGACCTCCGAGTCTTTATCTTTAAGTCACTGTTCGTTCCCCTAGCTGAGCTTCTAGCTGCCGCCTCGGCATTCACAACGGGGCCACGGCCGCCGTGGTTCTGGCGGCGCTGCTCGGCGCAGCTCTGCAGCGTCCTCGCGAGGAGCGCCGCGCGGCGCCCTGCCGCGGCGGTGGCCTCCACGGGGGCTCGACCGGCGAGGCCGCTGCCCCCCGGCAGCTACTGCCGCGGGGGCCGCGGCGGAGGGCGCGGGGCCCGCCACGGAGCGACGCTGCCGAGGAGAGCGTCCGCGGAGGAGCGCCGGTGGCAGAACTGAAAGGGGGGCGCGTGGGGCCCAGCGGAAGAGAAGAAGGGGGCATCTGCCCGAGGGCGCGCAGGATTCCTCCTCCTCCGCCTCCTCCTCCTCCTCCGCCTCCTTCTCCTCCTCCTCCTCCTCCTCCTCCTCCTCCTCCTCCTCCTCCTCTTCCCTCCTCCTCCTCCTCCTCCTCCTCTTCCTCCTCCTCGCCGGCCGAGTGGCCGATGAGCCCTGGGGGCGTGCCGAAGAGCGCGCGGGAAAAGGACGAAGGACGACGACGGTGAGGCGGAGCGCAGGGGGAAGAGCAGGGCATCGACACAGCGAAGGAGGGGGCCGTGACTCGACGGTGAGCCGCAAGTGCGTGTGGGAACGGCACGGGCGGGCGCTACAACAAGATCTCCTCACAACTCAGAATCAACAGGCGAGATACAGACCATCCTCTGCGCGGCAACGGTTCCTGGCCGTGCCGCAAGGGACGCGCACACCGCGACCAGGACTTGGCTCCGTTCGGCCGAGCCACGCTGGAAGCGCACACGGGGCATGTGGACTGTCTGCCTGGGCGGACACGTCCTGGCGGACGAGCACCTGGAGGCGTACCAACATGCCGACAAGGAGGTCGCTGTCAGGCCACTGCCCGCACCCGGCGTACAAGGGAAGGATGCTGCGGAGAGCGGAGGAATTGCCGCCGCGGGCCGCCAGCTGGCGTGAGACAGAGCTCAGGCATACAATCCCACCGGTCCTTTTCTTTCTTCCGACCTTTGGCCTTTGGACTTTTCCACAATGCGGGGCGTACGCGTCCCATCAGATCGGGAAGTTCGCCAAGCTTTGTGAAGCCTGCACCGCCACAGGTCGCGAGTATTGGAGCCGAATCGGTTTGGGACTCTGGTCAAAGGTCCTCAGTCAGACTGAGCGTGCCCAGAAGAGGAAGACCATCTCCACGTCGCAAGGTGCTGCAATGTTTGATCGTACCTCTTCGTGATCAGGCAGGCACTCCAGAGATTCCTCTTCGGACTGGGCAGGGGCTTACCCCTCCCCCTAATTACCTGTGGACGCTGGGGATGGCTGGGCGAGCAATTGGAGCGTCCAATATGGCTCTACGTGTAGCCCAAGGTGGTTGCCTCCGAGATGGCCCACGACAGCGCAAAATGGCTCAAAGCAGCCTCCAACAGGTTTCCAGTGGGCCCCGAGACCGCTCCCAGAGGGCTCCGCGTGGCCGCGGCCCCTCCCAAGGACGCTCCCGAGATGCCCAAATCTTTCCGAACACCTCAGGGAAGCACTGTTTTATCCCAGCCATCTTGTGGTGTTGGGCCCTCCCTCGTCTTGAAGAGACAGCGCCCCGCGTTCCTGCACCTCTCCTCTCCTCCTCCCTCCTCCCATCCCTTGCCTCTGCCCTCCGCACGTCCTCATGTTCATCATCATTCGCATACTAACCGTCATCACCATCATCTGATCATCATCTGATCATCATCATCAGCATCATCATCATGATCATCATCATCATCATCATCACCATCATCATCAGCATCATCACCAGCATCAGCATCAGCATCGACATCATCCTCATCAGCATTATCATCATCAGTACCATCATCAGCATCAACATCAGCATCATCGTCATCGTCAGCATCATCAGCATCATCACCAGCATCAACACCATGATCATGATCATGTTAATCATCATCATCATCATCATCATCAACATCATCATCACTATCACTATCAGCATCAGCATCAACATCACTACCATCATCATTATCATCGTCATCATCATCAGAAGCAGCATCAGCATCATCATCGACATCAGCATCAGCATCATCTGAATCACCAGTATCAGCATCATCATCATCATCAGCACCAGCGTCAGCATCAACATCGGCATCGTCATCATCAGCATCAGCATCAGCATCAGCATCAGCATCAGCATCAGCATCATCATCACCGTCATCGTCATAGTCATCATCATCATCATCATCATCATCATCATCATCATCATCATCATCACCATCATCACCATCATCACCATCGCCGTCACCATCGTCGCCACCCATTTCGGCACATCACTCACACGTTCTTGGGCCTCAAAGGGAGCTCCACCGACGGCCCCAGTAGCAGGGTTCGCATGCGGTTCCACTCCTATTTCGCCACGCCTCTCACACGTTTCGTGGCCCCATAGGGAGCTCCACCGACGGCCCCAGTGGCAGGGTTCATGTGCGGTTGCATCCCCATGTCGGCACACCCCTCACACGTTTCGTGGCCCCATAGGGAGTTCCACCGAATGCCCCAGTGGCAGGGTTCGCATACGGCTCCACCTCTAATTTCGGCACACCCCTCACACTTTTCGTTGCCCCATCGGGAGCTCCACCGAAGGCCCCAATGGCAGGGTTCGCATGCGGTTCCAAGATGTGTCTGAGACGGGTCGAGATGCTCCCAACATTGCTTCACGAGCGCCCAAGACGGCCCAAGAGGCCTCCAAGACGGCCCAAGATGCTTCCAGAAGAACCTCCAGGAAGGCTCGACGGTGCCAAACTCATGGACTCCCTGTACTCGAGTAGGTTTTTGAAGGACCGGCTATCCGACAATCCAGGACGGCCCCAGAGGCCACCAGGATGACCCCAAGGGCGCCCCAAAGACCTCCGAGATGGCCCCCTGACAGCCCAAGAGGGCCTGAAGACGGCCCAGAAGACCTCCAAGACGCCCAAGGTGGCCTCTCTGTGCCGGCTGCAAGCCCGAGCCAGGACGGCGACTGACCGGGCGCGCGCCGGGCGCCGAAGGGCAAGGAGGAGGAGGAGGAGGAGGAGGAGGAGGAGGAGGAGCTGCGCCGACCGTGAAAGCGCTGCCGAATCTCGAAAAGTCGTAGAATAATCCGTGTGCGAAGCGTTGCAGAAACTGGGGAACAAGTGAAGAGCAAGCTGTACTAGAGAACTGACGCAAGCAGTCCAAGCCAGTGGCAGTAACCTCAGTGACACCAAGAGGAGGAGGGGGAGGATGAGGAGGAGGAGGAGGAGGAGGAGGAGGAGGCGGGACGACGGTGGCGTAGTGGAAGGGAACCTGGAGGAGGATGACGATGACGATGCTAACGCGCTCGAGACCGAGGACAGCTACTACGACGAGCGGGGGGTGATCGGCGAGAGGCAGATCGGGAAGGCTCGGAGCTGCGCGCAGACGGCCCCCAGAGGGGTGTTACGTAGAAGTCTGGGGCGGCCTCGCCGGCGACGCCCCTGGGGCGGGGTGCTGAAACCGCTCGGGCCCAGACCAGGGGGGGCCGTGGAGGCCCGCCGGAAAGTCGGCGACTCGCAAGAGCGACCCTGGGCAAGAGTGACCCTGGGTAAGAGTGACCTTTGGTAAGAGTGACCCTGGATAAGAGTGACCCTGGGTAAGAGTGACCCTGGGTAAGAGCGACCCTGGGCAAGAGTGACCTTTGGTGCGCGGCTTCTCGGGGGCCGCGGAGCGACCAAGCACAAGCGTGCGAGACGATACTATCGCATCGCGTCCGACGGCCGGGGGACCCCAACGGGCCCGCACCAGAGGTCACTCCGGCGAAGGGTCCCTCTTACGTGCAGTCGAGAAGGGGGCTGTCTTTGCGCAGACCTGGGCTTGTGAACTGGTGGTGGAGCAGGTTCAACCCTGGCCCTGCCTGCCCACTGCCGCAGGAGCCGCAGGCCCACCGACCGGGCACCCGCCGGACCTGGCGGGGGCACTGGGCCAGAGCACGGAGCGCGCGGCCACGCAGCAAGCCTCCTCTTCCAAGCTGCCTGTTGCTCCTACCCCTGTTTCCCGGACTTCCCTCGTCACAAAAAAACGAAATGGTAATTGATGTCCTCGATTCGTGGGGCGTCCGCAAACCTAACTTGGGCCCCGGGGTCAACAACAACTACACCGGTACACACACCAAACAGCGTCGCAGGGTCGCACATGAACAACATGGACATGGTGGCCTCACAACTGACACACGCACACACGTGTCGGTATGCTCGCACGCAAACATGCACGCACACTTACGCATACGCGCGCTCATACGCAAGCGCGCACGCCTGCACGCTCTCACCCGCACACGCAAACCCCCACACACACGCACGCACGCACATACACATGCACACATTCAGACACACACGCACACACGCGCACTCACGCGCACACACGCACACACGCGCACGCATGCACACACGCACGAACGCACACACGCGCACACAAGCACACACGCACGCATGCACACACGCACGCGCACGCGCAAAAACGCACACACATGCACGCACGGACGCACACACGCGCACGCATACGAACATCTGCACGCACGCACGCAAGCAACCACGCACATACACACACACGCATACACGCGCATGCACGCACATACGCACAGACGCACACACATGACACACATCACACACATCCCACACACAATATACACACACTACACACACCACACACCACACACACACACGCACACACCCACGCACGCACACGCACACGCACACGCACACGCACACGTACACGCACACACAGACACACACACACACTCTCACACTCACACTCACACTCGCACTCGCATTCACATTCGCACACACAAACACACACACACACCCGAGCGTGTACGCACACACACAAACACGCACACACGCACGCACGCACGCACGCAGGCACGCACGCACGGACGGACACACACACACACGCACGCACGCACGCACGCACGCTCACAAGCACACGCGCACACACACACATACGCAAGCACAATCACACGCACCCACACGCACACACACACACACTCTCTCACACACACGCACACCTGCACACACACACACACTCACATACACACACACACGCACGCACACACCCCACACACACACACGCGCACGCACGCACGCACGAGCGCGCACACCACTCACACACACACACACTCTCACACACACGCGCGCACACACGCACACACGCACACCACCACACACCCACACACCACCCCACCACCACACACACAACACCCACAGACCCAAACCACACATCCACGCACCCACACACACGCACACAACACACACACACAACACAACACACAACACTCTCACCACACACACACACACGCCACGCACTCACACACATAACACACTCTCTCACACACACACACGCACACGCCCACACACGCACACACACACACGCACAGACACACACGCGCATACACACACACGCACGCACAAACACATTCACACACATTCACACACAAACAAACAATAACAAACACACAAACACCCAACCACACAAACACACAACCACACAACCACACAAACACACAAACAACCACACACCCACCACACCACACCCCCACACCTACACACCCACACACCCACCCCCACGCACCCACACACACACACACGCGCACCCACACACACGCACACACACACAACAACACACATTACACACACACCTCTCACCACACCCACACACGCGCCCACACACACACACACGCACATCACACACACGCATAACACACACGCACGACACACACACACACATTCACACACACAAACACACAAACACTCAACCACAAAAACATAACCACTTAACCACACAAACACCACACACAACCACACAAAAACACACGCATACACACATACACACAAGCACACAAGCACACGAGCACTCAATCACACAAGCACACCAACACATAAGCACACACAAACACACAAACCACACACGCACACGCACCAACACACAAACACACACAAACGCACACACACAAATACAAACGCACAATACACAAACACATAAACACATAAACACACATCACACAACACACACAAACCACACAATACACACACCACACAAACACACACACAACACACAACAAACACACCCACACACGCACACACACCCACACACAGCACACACAACACATAAACACACAGCACACAACACACACAACACACACACACGCACACACACGCACACACACGCACACACACGCACACACCCACTCGCACACACACACACACACGTACGCACACACACACCCGCACCCACACACCCACACCCACGCACCCACACACCCTCACACCCACACGCACACACACGCACACACACAACACACAACACACATACACACACTCTCTCACACACCCACACACACACGCCGACACACGCACACTTTTTGGTCGGCGGGGCGAGAGCGAACCTCTTCCGCTAAAAGCTAGCCCACACACGCACACGCACACGCACACACGCGCATATACACACACGCACGCACAAACACATTCACATACACATTCACACACAAACAAACACTAACAAACACACAAACACTCAACCACACAAACACAACCACACAAACACACAAGCAACCACACACCCACCCACACCCACACCCCCACACCTACACAGCCACACAGCCACACACCCTCACACCCACGCACCCACACACCCACAGACCCGCGCACCCAGACACACGCACACACAACACACAAAACACACAACATACATATACACACACACTCTCTCTCTCACACATCCACACACACGCCCACGCACGCACACACACACACACACGCACACACACGCACACACGCGCATACACACACGCACGCACAAAAACATTCACACACATTCACACATATAAGCAAACACACAAACACTCAACCACACAAACACAAAACCACTCAACCACACAAACACACAAACGACCACACAACTACACAACTACACAAGCACACAAGCACACAAGCACACGATCACTCAATTACACACACACGAACACATAAACACACACACACAAACACACAAGCACACACACAAACGCACACACACGCACAACTACAAACGCACACCACACAAACACATAGACACACACACAGCACACAACACACAAAACACACAATACACACAACACACGCAACACACAACACACAACACACAACACACACAACCCACACGAAACACAACACACACAGCACACACAACACACAACACACACACACGCACACACACGCACACACGCACACACACGCACACACTCACACGCACACACACACACACACCCGCACCCACACACCCACACCCACGCACCCACACACCCACACACCGACACCCACACACCCACACACACACACGCACACACACAACACACGACACCCACACGACACACACACATACACACTCAGTCTCACACACACACACACACGCACACACGCACACGCACACAGACACACACGCACCGACCAAATGGTGAACGCGCTCGAGCTCAGCTCAGTGGTGCCGGGTGGGCGAAACGAGGCAGGAACGCCATAGATACGCAAAGCGGCGCGCTCTCAGACACGCGTCAAGCCAAGGGGGCATGTGGCTCTGCGACAAGGGTTTTGGAGAGGTGGGCCGCCCGAGGAGGGAGGGCAACAGGGAACAAAGGGCCTCCGACCAAGGGGGGAGCGCAGCGGCGACGGGGGGGGGGGGTGCGGCGGCCGCAGTGGACACGAGGGGGGCCGCCGCCGAGGCGGCGCGGGGGCGGCGGCGCAGGCCGGGGGCGCGGGGGCGGCCGCGTCGGCGAAGAACTGCGCGGCGCCCGGGGAGGGGGAGAGGCGCCCTGCCCGGCGGGTGAGGCAGAGCGCCCTGGGCGCAGCGGGGGGCCCGCCGTGGAGCCGGGGGGGCGGGCGGAGGGCGGCGCCGCGGCGGCCCGAAGGCGGCGGCGGGGGGCGGGCGGGCGCGCAGGCCGCGAGGCGCGTGTGCGGCCGGGGCGGCGCGGCGAGGCGCAGGCGGGGCGGCCGAGACGTGCAGCCGGGCTGGTGCAAGGAGCTGCTTGGACACAGCGGGGTGCCCCGCCGGGCAACGAGATGCAGAGGCAGACGGACAGGGAGAGAGAGAGAGAGAGAGAGAGAGAGAGAGAGAGATAGAGAGAAGAGAGAGAGAGAGAGAGAGAGAGAGAGAGAGAGAGAGTGAGAGAGAGCACTAGAGCCAACAAGAGGGGGAACCGAAGGAGGGGAAAGAGGCAGGAAGAGGTCGAGCGTCGAACCCGAGCGCCAGAGGGCACAACGGGGGGGGGCGGGTCGGATTGCAGCAGCCGCGGCAGTGATCCGGGTGCTCCAAGGCGCTGCGCTGGGAGCTGGTTCTGCTCCACTACAGGCTCGCGGCGAGCGCGTAGTCCTTGCTCGGACATGCGGCTCGCGGGTGCGGGGATGGTTGGGCAGCTGGCTGCCGGAGCTGGACCCAGCGCTGGCTCATGCCGTTGCAGCCAGTGGGCCAGTCGACGGTGGGCGGTGGGGCAGGCAGCCGCCGCGCGCGTGGTGCCCGCCGTGGGCCCGAGGCCGAGCCGGCGGGGAGCGCAGGGCTGGGCTCGCTCGGGGAGGTGTCGTCGCCTGACGAGCAGCGCGGCGGGGCTCGGGAGCGCCGCGAGGCCTCTGGGTGGGATGCCCGCTGGGATGCGGCGGCGAGCGGCCGCGGGCACCCCTGGGCGTCGGAGGGTCGCGCGTGCTGGGGGAGGCCCGGGCGGCGCGCCGCGCTGGCCGCGGTCTGCCCGCAGAGGCCTCGGGGGCAGCGGCGAGGTGGGGGGCAGCGGACTCCTCGGCGCCCGGAGAGCCGGGCGAGGCGGGAGGAGAAGGGCAACAGGCCGGTCATTGGGTTGGGAGGGACGGGTTGGGGGAGATGACCAGATCATCCGCGTTATCCTGTGTATGTATGTATGTATGTCTGTATGTCTGTATGTCTGTATGTCTGTAATTATGTCTGTATGTCTGTATGTCTGTATGTCTGCATGTCTGTCTGTCTGTCTGTCTGTCTGTCTGTCTGTCTGTGTCTGTATGTATGTATGTATGTATGTATGTATACATGCATGCATGCATGCATGCATGCATGCATGTATATATGTATGTATATATGTCTGTCTGTCTGTCTGTCTGTCTGTCTGTCTGTCTGTCTGTCTGTCTGTCTGTCTGTATGTATGTATGTATGTATGTATGTATGTATGTATGTATGTGTGTATGCATGCATGTATGTGTGTATGCATGCATGTATGTATGTATGTATTTATGTATATATGGATGCAGGTATGTATATGTATACATCTCTCTATATATGTATATATCGAGTGTGCTTACTACACAGTCGTGCCCCGCATCCTCCCAACCGCGTCCTCCCAAACCGAGGGTTGCCTTCCTTCCTGGGAGGGGCGGCGTGGGGGCAATGGGCAGCCGACGCCGCGGCGCAGGGGCCGCCGCCGGCCGAGCGCGGAGAGTGCTGCGGCCTCGCTCGCGCGGCGGCCGCCGCTCCGCGGTGCGCGGCCCGCGCGCTCCCATTCCTGGAACCCCGCGTCGCTGCCGCGGGCCGCGGCTCGCGGCCGCCCTCCGCTGCGGGCTCTCCCGGCGTCCCACGACGTGCGAGGCTCCACCGCGGTGTTCGCACCGCCAGGAGTCAGGTCGGGCACGTCCTCCTCCAGGCGGCTTTCGGAGGAGAGAAGTTCCAAACTTACAACATATGCCCAAGCATGCCCCCGAATACACACACACACGTCCCCATACTATTTTGGACTATGTTTGAATATTCCTCCTGTAGAGGGACACGCCCGACTCAACACCAGAGCCGCGGCCGCCCTAGCTGCCGCTAGTAACACCAGCGTCAAGGTATGGGCGCCCATGATCAACGCCCTCATCCAGGACCGGTCCGCTTCCACTTGACCCTCGCGGGCCGAAGCAAGCGAAACACCTGCAAGCCCCATCTCCTCCAAGATCCACCTCCTTCATTATGACTCATGGCTCTCCGCTGCAGACGGCAGCGACAGACTGGTAGTCGCGCCCTAGAATTAGGTCGGGCAGGTAATTTCCTACAGACAGATTTTGGACGACAAATAAAACATACCCAAACATGCTCCAACATATTCAAAACATACCCCCAACATCGCCCCCTATATTTTTTTGTGTGTGTGTGTGTGTGAGACTATTTTTGAATTTCCCTCCTGTAGAGGGACAGGCCCGACTTAATGGTAGTCGCACCCTAGAAAAAGCGAGCTCCGGGCGGCGCGCGACCAGTGTTCCGGCGCATGCGGACCAGCGCCAGGCTTTCCGCGTCCTCCCAGGCGCCGAGCGCCGGGGAAAGGTCCGCGGAGGAGCCGTCGTCCACCAGGAGGACCTCGCTGCTGGAGGGACGACCCAGAGAGGGCGAGAGAGACGGCCAGGGAGGACCTCTCCTTCCCTCCTCCTCCTCCTCCTCCTCCTCCTCCCCTCCTCCTCCTCCTCCTCCTCTCTCCCCCTCCTTCCTCCCCCTCCTCTCCTCCTCCTCCTCCTCCTCTCCCTCCTCCTCCTCCTCCCCTCCTCCTCCTCCTTCCTCCACCCTCCTCCTCCTCCTCCTCCAACTCCTACTCCTCCCCTCCTCCTCCTCCTCCTCCTCCTCCTCCTCCTCCACCTCCTCCTCCTCCTCCTCGCTCCTCACTCCTCACTCCTCCTCCTCCTCCTCCTCCTGTCCGTGGCGGCCGGCAAGCCGCCCGCGCCCCGGCGCCGAGACTTGGGCGGGAGAGCCTGGAAACCCTCAGGACGGGGAAGCCCGCGAGGGAGTGCGGAGGGATGGGAGGAGGAGAAGGAGGAGGAGAAAAACCGCACGCAATAGAATCCGTCAGTCGTACACTCCCAGGTGCCAGGGTCGCGGGCACACAGGGGTTCACAAGCAGTGCGCGGCGCCGCGGCTCTTATTCGGACACCGGGACGGGCCGACAAAAAGAAACGGGCCAGGAAGGGCCAGAAACGGGCAAGAGAGCGAGGAACCGAGGAGCGAGAAGGGGCGGGGGAGAGGGAGAGAGGACGACGGGCAAGGACAGACCGGGCCGACAGACGGACGGACGGGGGGACAGGGAGGGGAAGCCAAGCAGGAGGGGAGGGGGAGAGCACACAACGCACAAGGGCAAGGAAGCACGAGGGCAAAAGGGGGCGACACGGAAGGGGGAGGGAGAGGGAAGAAGGGGGAGGAGCCGGGGGCCGGGGCCAAGGCAAGGCCGAAGGCGGGCCGAGAAGCACGCCAGAGCGACCGCGCAACAAGACAATTGCCGGCGTCCCTCAACTTGGGATTGTCTCTGCGGCGCAACCGGCCGAATCGAAAATCCAATGCGGAATCAGACAATCAAATAATAAGGAATCGGGCGGAGGGGGGAGGAGGAAGGGAGGGAGGAGAGAGGGGCAGCCAGGCTGCCTACACCTCCTCGTGCGCGTCCGTGTCCCGCATGATCTGCCGGACGGCTGTCGGCACGTTGCCCGCCAGCTTCGGGGCTGTCCTCTTCTTGATAGCCCTGGCGGTGCAGCGTGCGACTACCGCCGCCACGCGGGACAGTAACTCTCGCCTGACAGAGGCTGCCTCCCGGCGCTCCTTGGCCGCCACCGCCGCCGCGATGGCCCGGACCGCCGCGTGGGCGGCCGTGGCCATTCCGCCCTGCGCCTCGTGGGCGACGGGCCAGAATCGGAAGCCGGCTGCCATGCACTGCTGCTCGGTGTTCTGGTCTGTCCGCTTCCTCTGGTCGTATCTCTCCGCCGCTGTCCTGGACCCTGCAGCTGTCTCTTGCCAGTGGCCTGCGCCCAGGGCGTTGATGACTGCCAAATCAAAGCACACTGGTTCTGTCCGGATTGCACGAGATCCGTCCGGAAGCTGCCTGGACAACGCCAGCGCGGGGATGCACAGAATGTCTGCAGGCCTCCGCCTGTTGTCTCGCCCGAGCACCTCCTGCAGCACGCGGGGCGCTTCGCTCAGCGGGCGGAGACCGGCGCGCTCGCAGAAATCGAAGTACACATCTCGCACGCCATTGTGCTGGGCTGTGGCATCTCCTCCGGACATGCACGACAGCGCGTGTAACCCTCCAGAATCCAGCAGCTCGCCGCACAACAGGCATGGCACGTTCCCATCCATGACGTCGACTCCAAGACGAAGGGCGACGGTAGTCGCGAAATCATCTTGCAAATGGTGCGTGTCAAGTGTCTTTGATGGTACCATGTTCAATTTCCTGCCCACCCCCAGGGGCTGAGAATGCGTTGGCGTGCACTATCTCCACGGGCTCGGCGGCCTCCCTCCACGAGCGTGCGTTGAAGGCGTCGATGTCCTCGTTGAGCTTGGTCTGCGTGACCACGACGGCGGCGTCCTCGCTCAGGACGCTCGGGTCCGGCAGCTTCGGGGCCAGCGAGTCGACGGCCGCGCGCAGCAGCGGGTCGCGACCCTGCCCGAACCCCCTGTGTCCTGGGCGGATCCCAACGCAGAGGGGCGTGGGTGGCCGACCGGGACGCGACATAAGCAGCGTCCACGCGCTCCGCCACGGTCCTGAGGCCGAGTCCGCCCTGCTTGACCGCGAGGGCGATGCGGGCGCGCTGTCTGGCCGAAAACACTCGCCCGCACACTGCGGACAGGGTGTCAGCGACGTCGTTGTCGAACGTTGTCGCCGCTGGGAGCGTGGAGCTGCACGGCGTCGTCCGGATCAGGTAATTCAGGCGGCGGAGGAGAGAAGGAGGCGGAGGAGGAGAAGGAGGCGGAGGAGGAGGAAGGGGAGGAGGAGACGGGGGAGGAGAAGGATGAGGAGGAGGAGGAGAAGGAGGAGGAGACGGGGGAGGAGGAGGAGGAGGAGGAGGAGGAGGAGGAGAAGGAGGAGGAGGAGGAGGAGAAGGAGGAGGAGGAGGAGGAGGAGAAAGAGGAGGGGGGCGGGATGCCGAACCAGCTGCACGAAGCCCGATCCCCCTGCGCCTGGAGGAGCTGGGAGCACCTCATGCTTCGATGAACGCGCCCAGTTGTGGGGCCGAAGCCAGCTCCTTACAACATCATCTTTCGCAACTGCCCCTTTTCCGGCCCCCCGCTCGTCCGCCCCGAAGGAATGAGCAGTGAGCGAGGGAAGCGAGAGGAGGTTTTCGTGGGCACGCTCAGGAACTACCAGCCGCGAGCGGTGTTTAATGACACCCCTGAATAATGGGCAAATCTTGTTTTTTTTTGGGGGGGGTTCTGTGGGGAGCTAATTGAAGGTTGGTGACACCCAACAAGACTCGGCAAATAAGCATTCCGCCGCCGACGCCGTTGTCGTTGTCGGTCAAGCAAGATCGAAGAGCTATCACATCATTGCTGGCAGGCCAGAACAATCGAGATAAAGTCGCAATGCGTGACATGAGGCTGGATGAGCGCCAAAGAAATACGAGGGCCGTGGACCAACTCAACCTCCCTGGAAATGAAATGCAACCTGAGGTTGGCACTCCGGACAGCTTCCAAGCAGAAAGAACACAGAATACTCCCCCCCAGAGACGACCCCCAGCCAGACAAGGACTGGCCCAGCCCCCCAGACTGCTTACGCCGACCCGCCCCCCACTTCAGAAAACCGCGAAGACCCGCCAAGACGGTCCGAAAACCCCAGCACGCCACGGCGCGCGAACGATGGCACCCTTGCAAATCCTTGTGGGGAGGGGGGAAGGCGCGTGCGACTCCGTGTTCAACGTTTATTATTTGGTTTGTTTGTTTTTTTGTTTTCTTGCGTGTTTTCCAACGTAGCTTGGCTGTTTTGTTACAAAGTCCCGCCGCCCCAGGGTGCCCTCGCAGGGAGCTGGCAGCGCCCCCCAGATGGCGCCACGAGACACCGCAGAGGACTTCCAGAGGCCCCTGATGGCCTCAGAAGGGCCCCGGAGGGGAGCGAGCCATGGAACGGCAGATCCTCCTTGTGTCTGCGACCCGGCGTCGTCGCGGTCCCGTCTGGCTCCGCGAGGAGACAGGCAG
>CAUYUJ010021794.1:102500-130000 GCA_963575745.1 Prorocentrum cordatum | reverse complement strand
GTCAACCAAGAGCCGCCCCCCCCAGACCGCGCGGCCTTCCGACACGTCGTCGACGCCAAGGGGTCCCAGCACCAGGTCCGAGCAGGAACCCGCCTCGAGCGTCTGTTTCTAAGCATCATATCTCAAGCACCGCACATCACTACAGCAAAGCAGCGCCGCAGCGTGAGACAGCGCTGCTGCGAGTGGTTCCTCTCCCCACCGCGGGATCAGCAGCGCGGCGGACCCAGGACGGCGACCGAGGCGGAAAAGCAAGTACGATGACTGGTTGCCCCTCTGGGGACGGCAAGGCCCACCACACACACACACACAAACAATTGTTCAACAGCGACGTGACGACACCCTCGCGATGCGCTAAGCTCGGTCACGCTTAAGCGAATTACCGCCTGGCGTAGCAGATGGGTGGACTGGAGGGGGGCAACCACATGCAGAACAAAACGCAGAACCGGAGGCAGTCGGAAGAGGCCGAAGCGATCACGCAATGCAATGCAATAGTGAGCAAAAGTGAAGACATGCGAGACGGCGTAACCATCGAGAGTCGCTGCTCAGCTGCAAGAGCGCGGCGCGGTAGAACGGCAGAAAGGCCGCGTGCCGCTTGCGGGAGCTGCACCCCCCGCCAGCGACACCAGGTGTACGTGCGAGGACGCCCGCACTACTACAATGGCTGGCCTTCACAGCAAGGCCTGTCGCCCCGGGCGGCTGGAAGACACGTACGCCAGCAACTGTGCGGGCTCACGCACCGAAAGCGGCTGACGCCGAACGAGCTGTGAAGTGCGAAATCAAGTGAACCACACACTTTGCTTTGGCGTCGCGGCCACCCGCGCGGCGACGCGGCGTAGTAAAGGTCGGGGGGAGAGACGCGCGCAGGCGGCCCAGATTACGCGGCGTGGGGATGCTGGATCCGCCCATACGGGATCGGCAGTTTCACTCGCGAGGGGGGTTGTCGCGAGGGGAGCCGCGTGGGAGAGGGGGGTACAGGGAGAGACCAGAGGCGCACCGAGCAGGGGACGCGGTGACGGCCCGCCAAGGCGGACTTCGCAGGAGGCTCACCGACACACGCCTTGTGCGTTGCGGCCCTGCACGCGGCGACAGGGCGTAGAAGGTCGGAAGACAGCAAATCGCGCGCGCGCCGAAGTCCTCCCGAGCACGGACACACATACACACACAGCCTCACACACACACACACACACACTCTCTCTCTCTCGCTCTCTCTCTCTCTCTCTCTCTCTCACACGCACACACACACACACACACACTTTTTGGCGACCGCACCTTCGCGCGCAGCGACGGCGCGGAGCAAGTCGAGCAGAGAAGAATGAAACTAGCGCGCGCGGACGGACCCAAAGACGTGGGACGCACACCTACCGACACACACACACACTTTTGGTCTGCGGGTCGAGAGCGAGCCTCTTGCGGTTAAGAGCTAGGCGCCACACACACACACACACACACTGAGCTTGACCAGCGCCGGGCCAGAGGAGGAGCAGCCGCGACAGCGGGACGCGGTTCGCGGAAGCACGAGGCAAGAGGGGGGACAAGGAGGCGCCAGCGGCAGCAGCGGGAGTCGGGAGGAGGAGGGCGACAGCGGGGCAGGAGGGGCGCGGCCGCGGCGGCGGGAGCACGGTGGCCCCCAGGCCAACGGCCCGATGCTTTCTGCGAGGCCGCCGGCCCCAGGCTGGAGGACGCCAAGCAAACAACGACGCCGATCCTGGCCAGGCCCACCCTGGGCCCAGAACTGGCCCAGTCGGCATCGGTGTGGGTGCCCAGCTGGCGTCCGCCGACCTGGCCCTCTCCACCCCTCCGCGGGCGGGCCGGCGCCGTGCGGGCCGTGCCCTGGCGGCGCACGCAGGACGGGGCCCGAGGCGGAGGACCCTTGGCGCAGAGAAGGGCGCGAGAAGCCGCCAGCGCGGCCTCGTCGAGGCGCTGCGGGTCTGGGTCTCGGGAGGAACCACTTCCCCAGTGCCGGTTTTGCATCCCGAGTGGCTCCGTTGACGGCCCCGACGCCCGGAAGGCCGGCAGGGCCCCCCGAGAGGCCGAAAGCTCTGGCAAAGCTCCGTCTCGACTTCTGCGAGACGCCTGGTTTCTGGGCCCAGGTCGGGAGGGGGGGCATCTCTCTCTCTCTCTCTCTCTCTCTCTCTCTCGGGGCCAGTCCTTCCAGTCGGGCTGTTAGCGTGTGATCCCCCCTGGGGGCACGAGAGCAGGCCTTCGGAGGCCCAGAGCCAAGAGAAGAGCTGGCCGCCTCGGGATGCTCTCGGGGCGTCGGGGGTCTGGGCGCCCCAGGAGGGTCCCTGGCTGCGTCTGGAGGACGAGGAGGAGGGGGGGGAGGGAGGGGGAGGAGGAGGAGGAGGAGGAGGGGGAGGAGGGGAGGAGGAGGAGGAGGAGGGAGGAGGAGGAGGAGGAGGAGGAGGAGGAGGAGGAGGAGGAGGAGGTGGTGGTGGTGGTGGCGTGCTGTAAGAGTCGAGGTCGACCAGCACGAAACTGAACCAACTCAGACACATGCAAGCCCTGCCCAACCAGATCACTCACTACAAGCAGCTCTCAGATCATGTCCGGCGCGACGAATCCATGCAACATGTTCTTTCGGGAAGAGTCCAGCAGCTGCCGCCACCTCTGCGAGGTCAGTCATAGGCAGCCCCTGTGCCTCGTAGCTGTCCAGGACGGTCTGCAAGCGAATCTCAGAGAAGACGAGCCCCAGCTCCCTAAGCGTTCCAGATATCGAAGACCTATCGCACCACCATTCATCATAGCAGACTGTCGCACTCATCTTGTAGACAAAATCCTTATACCTCTCGACATCCTTCTGTTGATCGCCCTCACCTTGTGGATCGCCCTCACCCTGTTGATCGCCCTCGCCCTGTTGATCGTCCACACGTTGTTGCACATCCCCTCGCTGCTGCTCGTCCTCACGCTGCTGCTCGCCTGGCCGATGTACGTCACTCGGACGATGCTGATCGTCCTCTCCCTGTTGATCGTCCTTGCGCTGTTGATCGTGCTCACGCTGTTGTTCGTCTTCACGCTGTTGATCGTCCACACGCGGTTGATGATCCTGTCGCTGTTGAAGATCATCTCGCTGTTGATCATCCTTACGCCGTAGATCGCCCACACGCTGTTGAACATACTCTCGCTGTTGAGCGTCCTCTCGCTGCTGATCGTCCACACGCTGTAGATCTTCTTCAGGCTGTCGTTTGGCATCACTCTGTTGATCATCCTCACGATGTAGATCATCCTCACGCTGTTGATCGTCCACACGCTGAAGGACGTCCTTACGCTGCTGATCATCCTTATGTGGTTGATCTTCCACACGCTGTAGATCGTCCTCTCGCTGTAGATCATCATTGCGCTGCTGATCATCCTGATGCAGTTGATCTTCCACACGCTGTTGATCATCCTCACGCTGTAGGTGGTGAAGTGGATGGCCCTCACGCTGTTGTTCATCGTTACGCTGCTGAATATCATCATGCCATTTGTCTACCCGTGGGATCAGCACGTCCAGAGAAAGCTGAGGTTTCTGTTTCTGCTTATGTATCTGTCTGATCTCGAGTTTAAGCAGATGAATCTCGTTAAACAGAGTCTTGATGGCACGCCGTGCCATTGCCGGAAAGAAGGAAAGTACGCATGCAAGAATAACGAATGCAGGAGCAAACGCCACCGTGGCCAGCTCAAGCAAATGCTTGAGCCAAAATGGAGGAGGAGGAGGAGGAGGAGGAGGAGGAGGAGGAGGAGGAGGAGGAGGGGGAGGAGGAGGGAGGAGGAGGAGGAGGAGGAGGAGGAGGAGGAGGAGGAGGAGGAGGAGGAGGCGGAGGAGGAGGAGGGAGGTCCCTGGAAGCCTCCGCGGGCCAGGCACGGAGGCGCCCAGAGGCCTCCGAGCGGGGCTCGCGAGAGGTGCGTTCCAGGGCGCGGCCGCCGCGGACGGGGCAGCGCTGCGGCTCGGGCCGCGCAGCGCGAGGCGCGGCCGCGGCGTGGCTCGCGCCGCGGCTGGCGCGGCGGCGGCCCGGGCGCGGGCGTTCCAGGCTGAACGCCGCCTTCAGGGCGCGGCTGCCGCGGAGGGTGATGATCGCGACGGCGATGGAGGCGACGAGGAGCCGCCCATGGGCGCGATGACCACGAACGTGCCCCAGCACCGAGCAAGAGCGAGCACCCGAGGCTTCGAGGGCCACAGTCCGAGGGAGGGGCAGAGGGAGGGAGAAGGGAGGAGAAAGAGGGGAGAAGTGGGGGAAGAGGGAGAGGAGGACGGAGGAGGAGAAAGGAGAAGGGAGGGAAGAGGGAGGAGGGAGGAGAGAGGGCGGAGGGCGGAGGGCAGAGGGAGGAGGGAGGAGGAGGGACGGAGGGAGGGAGGAGCGAGCAGGGACGAGCGGACGGAGGACAGAGGAGGGAGGAGGAGGAGGAGGAGGCCGACGACGCGCAGACGAGAACGCCGACGGGAACGACGACGACGACGACGACGACGACGACGACGACGACGACGACGACGACGACGACGACGACGTGGCGACGAAACGGCGAGGGGGGGCACCGCCTCGAGCCGCAGCGGGGGGCAGCCCAGGGTCAGCACCCGCAGCGGCGGCGCCTCGTGGGGGGCGGGGGGGGGGGTAGGCAACGATGGGGGGGGGACTGGCATATGGGGGGGGATGCCTCGACCTGGAATCGGCGATACATCGCCGAGAGATCGGCGATAGGCCCCCGATAGTGCATCCGAACCTTCCTGGGCAGGAGGGGACCGCCTCCGGGGGCGGGGAGGGGGGGGGACACCGAGCCGGGATCCGCGATACGACGCCCATCCATCGGCGACAGGCCCTCGACAACAAGCCCGCACTCTCCTGGGCAGGGTGGGTCGTCGGGCCCTGCTCGGCGATCCATGGGCGATTGGGGCTCGATGCATCCCCCCCGTATGCCTATCCCCCCCTTATCGTTGCCCCCGATGAGGGGGGAGGGGGGGGGGAGGGGCGACGCGCGGGCCCTCCGCGCGCAAGTGCGAGCAGGGTAGCTTCCAAGTCGGGCACGTTCCTCTACACGAGGGGTATCCCAGAATGGTCGAAGAGTAGCCTGGTGACGGTTTGCTCGTGCTCTTCGGACCAGCGCTGCTTTTGTGTTGCCTCTGTCCTGGTGCTCTCCCGAAGCCGCCCTGTAGAAGACGGGCCCGACCCGAGGGCAGCTGCAAGGCAGGGCTCGACCGAGTTCCGCCCTCGAGGACCACGGCAGGGCTGCGCCACCACGCGCGACCGAGGAGCGCCCGGGGTGGCCAGCGCGGGCCGCCACGCGGGGAGGGGAGGATCCCGCCCCACGAGGCCTCCTCTCGGGGGCGACGCTGGGGGCCAAAGGCCTGGGGGAGAGCAGCGCGTGCATCCAGTGGCGCCGACGGCCCATGGCTTCGGCGAGGCTCCCCAGCGAGCACGTGCAGTGCCCGCCCCTGGGCTGATCGCCCCTGTCGCAGCCTCCGATCCCCTTGGAGGCGGCCAGGGGGCCCGAACTGGTCGGCGTCCCGCGGTGCGCTGCACGGCTGGGAACTCCACGGACAGCCCCGGGCTGGCGCACCTCGGCTGCTCCGGGCGTGCGGAGAGTCGTGTCGATCTGCGTCGGCTCACTTGGCTTTCCCTCCGCAGGGTTGACTGGAGAAGAAGAACCGCCAATCTTGGAGGCGGCCCCGAGGTCCGAACTGGTTGGCACCCCTGAAAATCGATCAGGAAGGGGGGGGTGAGGGCAAATCCGCTCAAATCAATCCCAGGACCCCTCCCAGGGTCCATCTGGTGCAGTTTTCAACACACGTGTTTGATGGTCCAGGGGCCCGAAAACGCCCCCTAGAGGTTGAAAAAAACATAAATCCAACACCAAAAAACATACATTTTTAGACTGATCGTTTTTATCATCTCCCGTACCATTCAACACGTATATCCCAGATACCCAGCCTCTTCGTCTTCGATCGTACCCCCGCTGGGGGTGCATCTTCCCTACCTGCCACGTGTAGTTGGCGCAGACCCTAAAACAGGGGAAGGGAGGGAAGAGGTGAGGGGGAGGAAGCGAGAGAGATTTGCAGGAGAGGGTTTCGGAGCAGGAGTACAGGCATCACAACAAGACGGGCGGGTCGGGCGGGCGGACCTTAACGGGTAGGTCGGGCGGGCGGGCCCAGACGGCTGGGTCGAGCGGGCGGGTCGCTGAAGCGTCAATCCAACATGAATCGCAAGGAAGCTTCGAGCGATAGCGCGACTCCCAAGAAAATCGCGAGGACATCCAAAGCGAGAGCGTGATTCGTGAGTGTTGGGGGCACGACGCCGCAGTACATCACGTGGAAGTACCACGCGAGAGCGCGATTCCTGTAAAGTTCCGCGTGGGAGCGTGATAATAGCATAAAGTGTCAGAACGTATCAGGCGGGAGCCGTTGTTGTTGTAAAATGTGGGCCGACGACACAATTGGAGGAGGAAAACTTTCCCTGATAAGAGACAGGGTGCGAGCCCCAGGAGGACTAGAATTGAAAAAAAATGTGCACCAGGCATGAACAGCAGTCGTTCTGTAGGAATGAGAATCTAACCAAAAAACCTTCCCGAACCCAGAACCGCCGCCTCCCACGGAGCCGCTGCTCTGTCGTCTCGCCTCGTCGCCCGCCGAGGGCGGAACTGGCGGACCCTCTTCATATAGCCGCTGGTCTGCCGTCCCGGCTCGTCGCCCGTCGAGGGCGGCACTTGCGGACCCTTTGTCTATGCTCCTGTGGCGTGTTCGGTCACTCTCTCTCTCTCTCTCTCGGCGGTGGATAAAACTCCCTGTGGCAAGCCACCCTGTAGTGAAAACGGCCTAGGGCCGAAACCGACGGACCTGGGCCCGCAAAGATGACGGCCGCGCGACCCTCTCGCGAGCCGCAAACGGCCAATTTGCTAATCGACGTGTCAGGGTAGGAGGTCTACCAACCTCCGACTCTCTCTTTCTCTCTTTCTTTTTTTTTCTCTCTCTCTCTCTCTCTCTCTCTCTCTCTCTCTCTCTCTCTCTCTCTCTCTCTCTCTCCCTTACCATTGGGGGAAAGTTGTACTGTTAAGTCGGGCCAGTCACCCTACAGGGGAATTTTGGACGAAAAAATTAAATTAGCCTGGCGAAGAACCCAACCATATGCAGCTGTCAGTACCGCAGCTGCGGGTTTCATCTTCAGTGGAACTCCCCATAGGACTACGGAACGTGTGAAGGGTGTGCCGAGATGGGTGCCACTGGGGCATTCGGCGAAGCTCCCTATGGGGACATGAAACACGCGCGGGGCGTGTGTAAATATTGATCCAGATCTCTCCACCCACAACCTCTTGATGCAAGAAGAAACAAGCAGATGATAGGACATCTTATACCGAATCTAACTCAGCGTTCGATAGGTGCGTCCACCCTCCCGCCTCAGCTGGGCGGGTCCAAGCCACAAATGGCAATAGTGAACAAGAGGGCGCAAGCATGAGCGAGCGAGAACAATGAATGTGCGGGACGCATGCGGGCACACCAACCGGGACCTTCGGTGGAGCTCCCTATGGGGCCACGAAACGTGCGAGGGGTGTGCCGAAATGGGTGTGCGTGACGCATCGGGCGGCAGCACTGGGGCCTTCGGCGGAGCTCCCTATGCAGCCACGAAACGTGTGAGGGGTGTGCCGAATTGGGTGTGCGTGATGCATGCGGGCGCTGGCACTGGGGCCTTCGGCGGAACTCCCTATGGGGCCACGAAGCGTGTGAGGGGTGTGCCGAAGTGGGTGTGCGTGACGCATGCGGGCGCGGGCACTGGGGCCTTCGGCGGAGCTCCCTATGGAGCCACGAAACGTGTGAGGGGTGTGCCGAAATGGGTGTGGGCGACGCATGCGGGCGCAGGCACTGGGGCCTTCGGTGGAGCTCCCTATGGAGCCACGCAACGTGTGAGCGGTGTGCCGAAATGGGTGTGCGTGACGCATGCGGGCGCGGGGACTGGGGCCTTCGGCAGAACTCCCTATGGAGCCACGAAGCGTGTGAGGGGTGTGCCAAATTGGGTGTGCGTGACGCATGCGGGCGCGGGCACTGGGGCCTTCGGCGGAGCTCCCTATGGGGCCACGAAACGTGTGAGGGGTGTGCCGAATGGGTGTGCGTGACGCATGCGGGCGCGGGCACTGGGGCCTTCGGCGGGGCTCCCTATGGAGCCACGAAACGTGTGAGGGGTGTGCCGAAATGGGTGTGGGTGACGCATGCGGGCGCGGGCACTGGGGCCTT
The DNA here is from genome assembly GCA_963575745.1 of Prorocentrum cordatum. NCBI lineage: Eukaryota > Dinophyceae > Prorocentrales > Prorocentraceae > Prorocentrum > Prorocentrum cordatum. The sequence continues at coordinate 121,809 of CAUYUJ010021794.1, read as the reverse complement.
CGGCGGGGCTCCCTATGGAGCCACGCGTGTGAGGGGTGTGCCGAAATGGGTGTGGGTGACGCATGCGGGCGCGGCACTGGGGCCTTCGGTGGAGCTCCCTATGGAGCCACGAAACGTGTGAGGGGTGTGCCGAATTGGGTGTGGGTGACGCATGCGGGCGCAGCCACTGGGGCCTTCGGTGGAGCTCCCTATGGAGCCACGAAACGTGTGAGGGGTGTGCCGAAATGGGTGTGGGTGACGCATGCGGCGCGGGCACTGGGGCCTTCGGGGGTCCCTATGGAGCCACGAAACGTGTGAGGGGTGTGCCGAAATGGGTGTGGTGACGCATGCGGGCGCGGGCACTGGGGCCTTCGGCGGAGCTCCTATGGGGCCACGAAGCGTGTGAGGGGTGTGCCGAAATGGGTGTGCGTGACGCATGCGGGCGCGGGCACTGGGGCCTTCGGCGGGGCTCCCTATGGAGCCACGAAGCGTGTGAGGGGTGTGCCGACATGGGTGTGCGTGACGCATGCGGGCGCGGGCATTGGGGCCTTCGGCGGAGCTCCCTATGGAGCCACGAAACGTGTGAGGGGTGTGCCGAATTGGGTGTGCGTGACGCATGCGGGCGCGGGCACTGGGGCCTTCGGCGGAGCTCCCTATGGAGCCACGAAACGTGTGAGGGGTGTGCCAAATTGGGTGTGCGTGACGCATGCGGGCGCGGGTACTGAGGCCTTCGGCGGAGCTCCTATGGGGCTACGAAACGCTGTACTGGGTGGGTGAAACGCAGGGAAGAGGGGGAGGAGGGAGGAGGAGAGGAGGAGACGCGGGGCACCGTCTCTTCAAAACGAGGACCCAACACCACAGGATGGTTGGGAAATACCCCAGGAAAACCCCAAAGTTGTCACAACAACATGTAGATTCAGAGAAAAAAAACTAAGATTCGTCCCCAGAATATCCCCCTGTGGAGGGACAGGCCCGACTTAATTGTGCTGAGGAAACGGGTGCTGGACCCTGGGGCCCCAGGACGAGACCTTGATCCCGAGCCGCTTCCTGACAGCCCCGGGGCCCGTGGAGGGCCCCGAGAGCCCGAGCACGGCGAAAAAACTCGGGGCCCGCCTCCTCCTCCTACTCCTCCTCCTCCTCCTCCTCCTCCTCCTCCTCCTCCTCCTCCTCCTCCTCCTCCTCCTCCTCCTCCTCCTCCTCCTCCTCCTCCTCCTCCTCCCTCCTCCTCCTCCTCCTCCTCCTCCTCCTCCTCCTCCTCCTCCTCCTCCTCCTCCTCCTCAGGACCCGCTCCCCCCACGGCGATCCCTCTCCCTCCCTCTCTCGGGCGCCTTGTCCCAGCGGCTCTTGGCGCCTTCCGGGCGAGGGGGGCTCTCCGAGGGCCTCTCTGGAGGGCTTCTGGACATCCCTGGCACTCTGCGGGCCTCCATGTAGGCTCTCCGGCCTCCGCGGACCTCCGGGGCGCCTCCGGGAGCGCCTCCAGGGCCCAAGCTGCCAGAGGCAAGGGAGACGCCAAAGGCGCGGCGCTGCCCCTCCGCCGCCGCCACGGGCCCACGAGGGGGCCCAGCCAGGATCGGGGCAGGCGCGAAGCCTGGCTCGTCGGCGAGCGGGGCGGGGGGAGTGAGGAGGAAAAAATGCGTTTTCCCAACCATCCTGCGGTGTTGCGTCCTCGCTTTGAAGAGACAGCGCCCCGCGTTAACTCCTCCCGCTGCCATCCCCTCCTTCCCGCTCCTCCCTCCTCCGGTCACCCCCCCTCCCTTTGGCACACCCCTCACACGTTTTGTGGCCCTATAGGGAGCTCCACTGAAGGCCCCAGTGCTACCGCCCGCATGCATCCCTCTCAACCAGTACAGCGCTTCGTGGCCCCATGAGGAGCTCCACCGAAGTCCCAGTGCTACCGCCCGCATGCGTCCCCCCTGCCGAGTACAGCGCTTCACGGCCCCATAGGGAGCTCCACCGACGGCCCCAGAGCTACCGCACGCATGCGTCCCCCCCACCCAGTAGAGCGCTTCGTGGCCCCATAGGGAGCTCCACCGACGGCCCCAGTGCTACCGCCCGCATGCGTGACCCCACCCAGTACAACGTTTCGTGGCCACATAGGGGGCTCCATCAGCGGCCCCAGTGCTGCCGCCCGCATGCGTCTCCCCCACCCAGGACAGCGCTTTTTGGCCCCATAGGGAGCTCCACCGAAGGTCCCAGCGCTACCGCCCGCATGCGTCCCCCCCAACCAGTACAGCGTTTCGTGGCCCCATGAGGAGCTCCACCGAAGTCCCAGTGCTACCGCCCGCATGCGTCCCCCCCACCCAGTACAACGCTTCGTGGCCCCATAGGGAGCTCCATCAGCGGCCCCAGTGCTGCCGCCCGCATGCGCCCCCCTCACCCAGTACAGCGTTTCATGGTCCCCTAGGGAGCTCCCCCGAAGGCCCGAGTGGCACCGCCCGAGTGCGACAACACCGCCTAATATAGCGTTTCGTGCCCCATAGAGGCTTCCACCGAGGGCCCCCGTGGCACCGCCGGCATGCGTCACCCCCACCCAGTACAGCGCTTCGTGGCCCCAAAGGCGCTCCACCGACGGCCCCACTGCTACCGCCCGCAAACTCCGCACCCCCGCGCCGAGCCGCTGGAGAAGGCTGGCGGTCCGACCCCGGCGGCGATGTGCGACACGGTGTTACCCTGGCGCCCCCGCTGGTGCACTTCCGCGGCGCGCCAAAAGGGGAAGGCAGAAGGGTGCGGGCCTGCTCGGAGGGCCCCCAGCCTGCCGAGAGACTGCCTTGGCCTCCTCCCAGGCCACCAACGGCCTGCCAGAAGGCCAGCGGGCGTCGGAGGAGCCCCGCCGCCCGCCGAGAAGGCCTGCTCCCTCTCGCTTCCCCATTTCGGCGCGCCGCCCAGACCCCAGGACCTCCTTGCCCGCCGCCGCCCCTGGCGCTTGCCTAGCGCCTGACCCGAGCCCCTTAGCCCTAACCACAGCTCCTAACCCCATGCGCCCCGACACCTGGCCTCAACCGTAGCCCTAACCCCCTCCGACCCTCAACCCTCGCCCCCTCAACCTCGCCCCTAAACATGGCCTGAGCCCCGAGCCCCGGGCCCTTAACACCTAAACCTCTAACCCTAGCCCTAACCCCATACAACGCATAACCCTAACCCCTAACCCCTTGTTTTTCTCCTTTCTAAAAAATGACTCTACCCCCCAGAGTTGACGGTATACCTTTTTCGTATCGCATGTTACATTTGTTTTTGCCCCATCGTCCACCCGAATTATGAATCCATACTATGCCAGCCAGGCCAGTATCGCCACCCCCCAGCCATCCTCTGCAACAAATATTATGCGCGCACTCTCGTTTATCAAAAATCACAAGTTTCAAGAATCCCTTGCGAAAAATGGGACGAAGTGCACACGCGCGCGTCGTCGCGCGCGCATGCCGAAATTCTGGCAAACAAAACCTTCGGTTTCTGAAAGATTCCAACATCGAGTTTCCAAAATACATGCAAAAGAACACTGGGTTTCGCAACACTGATTGTCTACAAAAACTTACGCGCGCGCGTGAGAAATCTTAAGGAAAACAAGAATGTTTTCCAGATGTTCAAAACATGCTACCAAACGGGCTTCGCGCGCGCATGTCCAAATTGTTCGAACGCCCTTGCGCGCGTGCCGTCGCGAGAATCCTCTGCAAAAAATCGAACGCAGTGCACGCGCGCGCGTCGTCGCGCGCGCATGCCAAAATCCTTCAAAGACCTTCAGTTTCGGAATGAATTCAAAATCTAGTCCAAAAAACATACAAAAACCCGGAATTTCGCAACACGGATGTTCAACAAAAGCGTGCACGCGAGCTCCTGCGTCGTCGTCGTCGTCGTCGTCGTCGCCGTCCTCCCTCCTCCCTCGACGTCGTCGTCGTCGCCGTCGTCGTCCTCTGTCTTTCCTCGTCGTCGTCATCGTCGTGGTCCTCTTTGGCGTCGTCGTCGTTTCCGTCGTCGTTGTCGCCGTGGTCGTCCTTCCTCCTCCCTCGTCGTCGTCGTCCGTCGTCGGCGTCTCGTCATCGTCCCTCCTCCCTCGTCGCCGTCGTTGTCGTCGTCGTCTTCCCTCCTCCCTTGTCGTTGTCGTCGTCGGCGTCGCCGTCCTCCCTCCTTCTTCGTCGTTCGCGTCGTCGCCATCCTCCCTCCTCCCTCGTCATTGTCGTCGTTGTCACCGTCGTCGTCCTCCCTCCTCCTTCGTCGTCGTCTTCGTTGGCGACGTCGTCGTCGTCATCGACGTCGTGGGCGTCGGCGTCGTCGTCGTATTCGTCGTCGTCGATGTCGGCGTCGTCGTCGTCGCCGCCGTCGTCGTCGTCGCCGTCGTCGGCGTCGTCGACGTCGTAGTCGTCGTCGTCGTCGTCGGCGTCATCGTCGTCGTCGTCGGCGTCGTCGTCGTCGGCGTCGGCGTCGTCATCGTCGGTGTCGTCGTCGTCGTCGTCCTCGTCGTTGTCGTCGTCGTCGAAGTCGTCGGAGACGTCGTCGGTGTCGTCGTAGTCGTCGTCGTCGTCGTCGGCGTCGTCGTCGTCGCTGTCGTCGTCGGTGTCTGTGTCGTTGCCAAGTGCCGTTTGGTACCTACCGTCACGGTCTCAAGAGGCTTTGCAGACCGAGCTGCGGGTGGGTGGGCGGGATGCTTGCAAGAGCATGGGATGTGTCAAATCACGGGTGAAAACCAACCCTTCCCCTGACCCGTTGCCCCAAAACACACAGCCCCAGAGCCCGACCACCTTCCGGGCCCACGGCCCTGCCGCTCGGCGGCGCGCGCCCCGCCTCGAGGACGAGGCCGTGGAGCCACTCCTCCAAGCTCTCGCGGCCTCGCGGCGGGCGCCCCGGCAACTGCCCCGGAGGAGGGCCGCGGGCACGGGGGCGGCGGCGCGCTGCCCGAAAGTAAGGGAGGAGAACGAGAGGGGAGGCTGAGGGGAGGGATCGCTGGAAGCACCACGCAGAACGACTGCCCAAGCAAGCTCGGCAGGCCGTCCTGCGAGCGCGGTCGAAACTCCGCCGATCGACGTCGGCCGCACGGCAAGGAAAGCAAAAACCTGCAATGGCCCCTTCCCCGGCGGGGGAAGGAGGGAAGGCGGGGCGCCCTGGGCCTGGCAGGCTGGGGAGCACGCTGGCCCCGGCCAGCGCTCACCCGGGCCAGCCAGTCAGCTCGGACGCTAAGAGGGAGGATGTCGCAAAGGGGGGGTCCGCGGAGCAGCTCACGCAACTAATTCTGCCAAGCGCCTCCCGGCGTTGGAGGCGCAAGGCCACTCCTGGAACGCCACATCTTGCACCCGCCTCCCCCCTCTGAGACACCCCCCTTAATGCCCTCAAAAATCCCCTGGACGCCCCAATCACCCCTCAGAATCAAAGATGATATTCCGAAACCTTCGTCGTCTCCTCCTGCTCCTCCTGCTCCGCCTGCTCGTCCTGCTCCTCCTCCTCCTCCTCCTCCTCCTCCTCCCTCCTCCTCCTCCTCCTCCTCCTCCTCCTCCTCCTCCTCCTCCTCCTCACCTCTGACGTGAAAGCAACAGGGTGACTCTGCCTTGGCTGCTGGTCACAACGCGAAGCGCTGCTAAAGCCATGCTGAATCCATGGGCCGGCGGAGCCCGAGCGCGAGGCGGGAAAGACACCACGTAGCGTCTGAAAAATGGCCCGCGTGCCACAGGACCGGACCAGAGATCGCAGTCTCAGCGGCAATGGGCACCTCAACCACTACCACCACGAGGAAGCGGAGGGAGGTCGTCAGCGTCGGCGTTGTCGTCGGCCATCACGCCGCCCGCCTTGCCGCGGCCCACGGAGGGGGGCACGAAGAGGAGGGGAGGGAAGGCCCCAGAAAGCCCTCGGCGAATGGACCGTGTCCCCGATGGCCCTCCTCCTCCTCCTCCTCCTCTCCTCCTCTCTCCTTCCTCATCCATCATCATCATCATCATCATCATCATCATCATCATCATCATCATCATCATCATCATCATCATCATCATCATCATCATCATCATCATCATCATCATCATCATCATCTCATCATCATATCATCATCATCATCATCATCATCATCATCATCATCATCATCATCATCATCATCATCATCATCATCATCATCATCATCATCATCATCATCATCATCATCATCATCATCATCATCATCATCATCATCATCATCATCATCATCATCATCATCATCATCATCATCCTCTCCCTCCTCATCCTCCTCCTCCTCCTCATCCTCCTCATCATTAACATTTTCCTCCCCCTCCTCCTCCTCCTCCTCCTTATCCGTCTTCCTCATCCGTCCTCCTCATCAGGTTTCCCCCTCCTCCTCGTCCTCCTCCTCCTCTTCCTCCTCCTCGTCATCATCAGCATCATCAGCCTCATCATCAGCAGCAGCATCATCATCACCACCACCACCATCACAAGCATAATCATCATCATCATCATCATCAGCAGCATGTTCATCATCATCATCATCATCATCATCATCATCATCATCGTCATCATCAGCAGCATCATCATCATAATCATCATCATCATAATCATCATAATCATCATCATCATCATCATCATCGTCATCATCATCATCATCATCATCATCATCAGTAGCATCATAATCATCATCATCAGCAGCATCATCATAATCAGCATCATCATCATCATCGTCAGCATCATCCTCATCATCATCATCCTCATCATCATCATCATCATCATCATCATCATCATCATCATCATCATCATCACCATGATCATCACCATGATCATCATCATCATCATCATCATCATTGCTATTATTATTGTCAGTACCCTCCTCCATATGCCCATCCACTTATATCCTTCTCCTATTCCTCCCCCTCCTCCCCCCCTCCTCCTCTTCCTCCTCTTCCTCCTCCTGTTCCTCCTCCTTCTCCTCCTCCTCATCATCGTCATCATCATCATCATCATCATCATCATCATCATCAGCAGCAGCATCATCATTATCAGTTTCCTCCTCCTGCCCCTCCTCCTCCTCGTTCTCCTCCTCCTCCTCCTCATCCTCTTCCCCCTCCTCCTCCTCCTCCTCCTACTCCTCCTCTTCGTCCTCCTCCTCCTCCTCATCATCCTCATTCTCCTCCTCCTCCTCCTCGTTCGTTCCTTTCATTCTTCACTCCTCACTGTCACGCCCCAAGGCTGGTCGAACGGGCGGGCCGGGCATTTCGCCTGAGACATCCTCACCTTCCATGACCCTGAAACTTGACAATTGGCAACAGTTTCGCAAATAGAGGGCGGGTGGTTATCTAATGTGGCTCTCGCCTTAGCGCCGCGCACATTTTTTGTAAAAAGTTGCAACAGAGTCCAGATGGAGGGCGGGTCGTTTTCAAGATGCCACTCTCGACTTAGCGCCGCGCGCATTCGCCTTAAAAAGTTGCACGGGATTCACGGATGGAGGGCGGGTGGTTTTCGAAATGTGATTCTCGCCTTAGCGCCGCGCAGGTTCGTTTTAAACAATTAAAAAAGTTCCAGTGGCTCCCATGGTCAACGTACCAGAGATGGCGTGTTGGAACGATTCAGGATCGTCAGGGCGCGACAGTCACGTTGATTAGCGGTGTTGGAGTCCCAGGAATGGTCTTCTGGCACGATTCAGGATCGTCAAGACGCAACAGTCACGTTGAATCGTGGCGTTGGAGTCCCGAGAACGGTGTTTTGGCACGCTTCAGGGTAATCAAACGGTTGTCTCTCAATGGGGCACTTCCCTCAGTGGACATGAAGCCTTCTAGGGGCCTATGATAGGAGAGCTTGGTAGATTCCAACATCGTTGATGAAGCTTGGGATTACACTGGTCCTCGTTATACTCGTCCTCCTTCCCCTCATCCTCCTACACACTCGCCGTGCCCCGCAAGGAGAAGGAGGCTGCACGTTTTCCGCACGCCTCGGATCTAGATCCAGGGGCGGTCCTCGGAGGCACCCAGCGCCCCCCACACGTCCCAACGGCATCCGAAAACCAAAACCTTCTTTTCTTTTTGTTGCGTCGGCGGCGAGGCAAGGGACGTCTGCGCCAGCGGAGAAACCTAAACGGGGGTGCCGTTGAAGCGAATTGGGCCACCAGGCAGGAGAGGGAGGAGGCGGAGGACGCGGCCGAAAGAGGGGGCAGGGGGAGCGAGCCGCCCAGGACCAAAAACTAAAAACACGTCACCGAAAACATCCCGACGACATCCGAAAACCTCCGTCCTCGACCCTCCAGGGTCGAGGGCAGAGCTTAGCAGACCATCTCCCACGACGAGGCAGCGTGGTTCGTGACACGGGCCCCCGGGGACCTCGACCCCGTTCCCAAAAAAGTTGTTGAGCGATGCCAGGGCCAGGGAACGCCCTTCAAAAGGCGAAAACGTTGAAACACCTTTTTGACCAGCGGCGAGCTGGATCCAGCAGGCGGTCGGCTCGCGGTGGAGCGCGTCCGAAGCGAATGGGGCACAAAGGCAGAGTAAGGCAGGAGGAAAGAGCGGAGGGCCGTGGAGAGCATCCTCAAACGCACAGAACTTCGGGATGTGCCAGAGGCAGGCTCACGTACCCGACGGAAACGTTGAAACAAAGTTTTTGCTGCGACGCTCAAAGCAGGGGGGTGGGGGGAGGGAAAGGAAGCGATGACCATGACCAAGACTGGGCGCGGAAACGTCGGTGACGATCTCGGTCATCGCCCCTCTTGGTCATCGCCCCTTCGTGGGTCCTCCCCGCGAATCGGCGGCGACGGGCATGGGCCATGACCAAGACCGGTGTCGACGAGATCCCGCGACATCTTAGTCGTGCCCTCCCTCGAGGAGGGGGGGGGGCTTCAGCCTGCCCGCGCTGGCAGGCCAGCAGCGCACAGCAGCCCGAGGACCTGCAGCCACGGGGCCCAATGCGGGCCCATCGGCGGGTCCAGGGGCGTCGGCGCACAGGGCAGGGCATCCCTCGGGCCTGGAAACGGCCGTGTCGATGAGCGCCCGTCCACATCCATCTCATCCTGCCACCTCCGCCTACCCCCCCCAATTCCATGCCCTGCGAATCATCCTCTCCCACCTCCTCCTCCTCCTCCTCCTCCTCCTCCTCCTCCTCCTCCTCCTCCTCCTCCTCCTCCTCCTCCTCCTCCTCCTCCTCCTCATATTCCTCCTCCTTTTCTTTGTATGTTCTGCTTGATAATATTGTCCTTAATACCAGTAATGTTAGTATTAGTAATAGTATTCGTTGCATTAGTGTCCTTATCAGTATCACTCGTCTTATTTCCTGCGCATTCTTATTAGCATCATCACCAGTATTATGATTATTACTATCAGTATTACTACTACCATTACTACCAGCATGTGTTGTATTAGTGATATTAGTATTACTGATACGAGTATGGTCAGTATTATACCAGTGATAGTAGCACTGATAATAGTCTTAGTATTCGTATTAGTGTGATTGCTATTGTTGTTTTTGGTAATTTAGTATTGGTAGTATTACGAGTACCCTTTTATGGTTAATTCGCATTCGTCTTCTTATTAATATTGAGACTACTATCATTATTTTCCTCCTCATCATCATCCTAGTTTTTCTCCTCCTCCCCCTCCTTCTCCTCCTCTTCCTCCTCGATCCTCTGTTCGTTATCCATATAATCCCCCTTCTCCTCGACCTGATACACCCCCTCGGATAGGATCCTCCGTGTCCTTTTCCTCCGCCTCCTCCTCCACCTCCTCTTCCTCATCATGATCATCACTGCCATCGTCAGCATCGTCATCATCAACATCATCAGTCACTCCGACTCCCCCATCACCATCGCACTCCTCCTCATCATCATCATCATTACCATGATCATCATCATCAGCAGCATCATCACAATCCTCCTCCTCCTCCTCCTCCTCTTCATCCTCTTCCTCATCCGCCCCTTCCTCGTTTTCCTCATCATCATCATCATCATCATCATCATCAGTTTCCCCGTCCTCCTCCTTATCCTCCTCCGCATCATCACCATCATGATGATGATGATCATCATCATCCGAATCAGCATCATCATCACCATCACCATCACCATCACCATCATTACCATCAACATCCCCCTTTTCCAGCCCACCATTATCCAGTTCCTTCCCCTTTTGCTTTTTTGTTTCTGGCTGGGCCCCCAAGGCCCCTGGTGGGATGGCCGACGTTTCAATACGAATTGCAAGCAATGTTTCCCCAAAATGTACTCGACGACGCCGTACACGGTTTCGACGCGCGTATGGGGGAACAGCACCATCCCCACCCCACCCCACCTCACCCCACCCACCCCACCCACCCCACCCGCCCCCTCCCACCCAGCCACCCAAACACCCACCCACCCCCCACCTCCCGCCCCTCCCCATCGTCAGAAGAAGAACAGCACAAACAGACGACATCACCAAACATAGTTTCTTGCACCCGTGAAGACCATAAGGAAAAACAGAGACACCAAACCAACCAACACGACAGCCAACGATAACAAACAAACATACACTTCCTCAGTCGGCGGCGCAGAACGTCCTTAAGCGTGGCCAGCTGATGGAAGTTTGCGAGTAATCACTGTCGAAGGGACAGTGTACGAGACGTCGCACACTGTAAAGCGCAAACGAAACAACACACACACACACACACACACGGACGCAAAAGCACACACACACACACAAACGTTTTGTTCGTCGACACGGCCCGGCGACAGCCAGAGCGTTAGGCGCACGACCGAGGGCCGATCGCGCAGTAGTGGGAAGGAAAAAAACAAAATAAACAAGAAGAAAAAAAAAACAGAGGCGAGGCGGCCGGCCCCCCACACGGAGCGGCGGCCGAGAGCAGCGCCGCGGCGCCGGGGCAGCGGGCAGCAGCGGGGTCGGGTGAGCGGCGGGGGGCAGCGGGGAGGCGGCGGGGGGCAGCGTCGATGCGCAGCTGCAGGCCACTCAGGACTCAGGACGGCGATCACGTAATACTCTTGCGCATCCTCCCACGGCTGGCCAGCACGGTGGGCCTGATGCAAATGTGCGCGGACGGCACTCCGATTGGGACCGTGATCATCTCGCGAGAAAATCTCGGACACGATGCGACTGATGGACTTGTGGTGATTGGCCACAGCCCAAGTGTCGATATTGTCGTGTTGCCAGATATTGACGCGACGGTCCAAAAGTTGGTCCAGTCCATTGCGCCCGCCGTTGCCGTGTCGAAGCGCGGATGACAGAGCCTTCCTGAATCTGCGCGATGGTCCCATAGTATGACCAGGGTACTGCCGACCAACCATGAGAGGTAGGCCCAGCTGTTCAGTAATCACAATACGCAAAGCAACCCATGCGTAGTCTGAGAAACAACCACTGTTCTGTACGTCCAGAGCGTGCTTGATAACGTAGTCGTAGTAGTACAAGCTCTTTTCGTAATCCTCGATCGTTTTTCACAACTCGTACTGACCGCGCCCACGTAGGATCGGAGGGACCCAGGGAGATGGGTCGGATACCTTGGCACGAATAGCGTACTCTCTCGGAAGAATGCCAATCTTGGTCTCTTCCTCGATCGTCATCATGGTCTCGTGCTGTGATCGAGCGCAACAGTCGTGTGCACCCATGATTACGTACGTCACGGTCTCTGTAGGTGGGTCGGAAGGTTCGGGAGTGTCCTCCGGCACCGCAGTGTCCACCGCTGACGGGGACGTCGGAGCCGGTGGTGGAGTAGGTACGTTTGCCGATGCCACAGACGCTGCTGTCGAAGGTGGCAGTGGTACCTCCCATGCTGGTGTAGGAGGCGGCTGCTTAGGAGTCGTACCCACCATTTCATCATCCTACGGTGGATGATGCGTCGAAGGAGCAGGCGGTACAGGTACACGCGTTCCAGGCACGACAGATGGAGGGTCAGGAGCGATCTCTGTCTGCGACTCGGCCAGGGTCTGAAACCAAATGGTGAGCTCGATGATGTAGTCCGTGTTGACATCGCTCTCCTGGTCGAGGATCCCTGTCTCCTCGCTGGCACGATTCGGGGCAATGTCCAATATTGCTGACAAATTGTTTCAATACCAACCAGGTAACAGCATGCCGTACCATGTAGGTCCTGTTGTACACCTCCTTGAGAAAGACGCGCACAGGGGAAGAATAGGACGCCCATGTCTCGGGGAACATGTTGACCATACCGCTGCGGCGACGACTGATGATGTCCCAAGACATGCAATACTTCTCCTCCGTAAGAGTATGGAGCGCCTGTCCATCCCAATCTTGCTCCATGCTACAGGAATGGCCTGAGTGCACGCAGGTGTTGGATCTTCATGTGGTGTCTCCTCCGCTGGGATGGAAGCAGGGATCGAGCCCTGGTTCCGTCGTTGCGGGGCGGCGGAAAATGATACAAATGCGGGAGTTGCCTCCGGCGGAAGGGCCGGAGGAGGGTCAGACGAAGAATGGAATGCCTGAAACGTCGCTGTCATCCACGTAGCCAATTCGTGCTCTCCCAGGGATTGCACATGAAGAGCTTCAAAACCCTTCGAGCGTTGGAATTGCGTGGATTGCTCCAGGCGGATGCGGAGAGCTTCACGCATCCCCTGCGCCTGGGTATGGCCCTGGTAGTCGCTGACGGGCTGGATCAACGGGTGGCGGAACGGGAATGGTTGTGTCGGCAGCCATAGCGAAACCGCGCTCAGGTTCCTGAGAGTAGCAGAGTACATGAACTGCTGCGTCAACTGTACTAAATCATGTGCCGTTTTCTGTGGATGCCAGGAATTGATGCGAGGGCGCTCCTGCTGTTTGATCCATTGATCAGCAAGGAGCACACCAATACCACGGCCAGTGACCATCTTGGTAATCTCGGTCATGTGATCGTTGAGCGTGTCCGGTAGTCCCCGCTGGTGGGCCTTGCCAGGACACATGACTGTAGGAGAACGGAAACAGTTCAGAATTTCGATGCAACGAGATATGCCCCGCTTGATATGTTCTGGCATAGTAAGAACAACGTTGCCTGGTGAAGAAACCCAACGCTTCCCTTACTCTGCTGAAACGGCGCGCGAGCACGATGTTGGTCCAATTTCATCCATTTCCCATCCGTGGTAACGTCGTCGCGAGACCACCAGAGTAGAGCACTGAGGCCGCGCTGGTAGTGGCGCTGTTTGACGCAGGCTGGGAAACGGTCCGCCCAATAGGCCCACATCACCTCATTGAGCTCGCGGTACTCGCCATTCTTACCAAACATGTCTAATGCACGGGCACAGCGGACATGAGCGATGATCTGTTTCTGCTCCTCATTGGACGGGTCGCTGGAGGCCATGATCTCATCAAGGCGACGACGGAGAGTAGTGCGGTAAGCCTCGCGCACTGCAGCTGGCTCCTGAGTGCGGGTGTTGCCACAGGTCTCCGGCAGCAGCGGCAAGTCGCACCCAAGCGGCGTGTCGTACTCGAGCCAGTAGCGCTTGTAGTTGTGGCGCGAAAGAGCCCAGAACAGGATGTCATCTCTCCTCCAAGTGGCAAAATCTTTCAATGTCGCATCTGCCTGGCATTGGAAGTCACGCATTGGTGTCGTTGTGCTCCTCTTGCCACTCGCGGACTTCGACGCCATGAGACAGCTGGAATCACTGAAGACGCTGACCCACATGAAGGCGTGGCCGTCGGGGCCGAAGGCGTGGATAAGCAATGGTGAAGGCGACGGTCGAAGTCCTCGTCCAGCAATGTGGCCCATCCGCGTGGTCACTCATCATGCACAAGTAGTGCCTTCCATCTGCACATGCTGACCAGCGTGGCGCCGTCGCAAATAGTGCCTGACCAGGCACTGTATCGAAAGGGTCCACGTTGAAGCATCCTGCATTCCAGTGGGCAGGAATGTCGGCAGAATTACGAACATTCGTGATCCAAGGCTCCCACGCTGGGTCCCCATTGGCCAGTCTCGTCACGGTCGTGCGATCCGCTGCGAGCATTGCCACCGGCATGGGGTCACAACCCGCGCCTCCCAATCCTCTGCAGGCCGTGACCCAATAGGACGCTTTGATATCGTACACGAGGTCTGCGGTCAGCATGTGGAAGACGCGACTGCACGCACGCAGAAGCGCCTCGACGAGTTTGCCGATATGCCCCGCCACGTCAGCTGCACGAGGTGCGGCCGGCGGATCCGCGGGCAATTTGATGTTTGACTACGTGGAGAAGTTGTACGCCGTAAGCCCATGGTCTCGTCGAGGCTCGCAGCAAACGAGCCACTCAAGAAGGTAGAAATCACGCATCCAACGGCATGTGCAACACTTTCCACATCCTGCTCGCCACTCGAATACATCTCCTTCGGTGGACACTTGGGTGTCTCTGAACTGACACCAACCACAAGGGGATTTGACCAAAGAAAATCAGGGCACTGGCGCACTGCGTGCACAGTACATGGGTCCTTTCGGTACAGGCCCAGGACAGTCACACAGACGAAGAAGAATGCCACCTATGGAGTGGCCATGGCAGGGGTCGGGCTCGGCTCCGCAGCTCCATGAAACCTGTCGCTGAGACGTCCGTCCCGTGCGATTTCTGAGACGGAGACATTTGTGGGCGACGGAACCTTGGCCCAGCGGCGGCTACGAGCGAGAGCAATGTCAGCAGACACGTACGTGGTGCGGTGGCCGCGGCGGGTGTGTCACCGACGCTGGTGTCACCGAAAGTGGGCGGTGAGGCAGTAGGCGTAGTGAAACCAGGGTCGGCCCCGCCGACAGATGTGACAACTGCGGGCGTGGCCACCGACGGGTGGGATGTATCAGGCTCCGCGGGAGGCGAATCCAGCCGTTGTCGCGAGGGCCGTGGCGTGCGAGAGGGGAGCGGCGGAAGCATCGGAGAATCAAGCCAAAGTTCCCCGAGGGCCGCTGCGAGAGACGTAGCACTGCCGTCACCTGAGAGGGGGGAAATGGGTATCACAGATTCTCGTGCCGTCTCCATGAGGCAATCGCTTGCCTACGCCGACTAGAAGAACGCACGCTTCCAGGTAGCACAACAGAGTTGTGGCGCCAAGCAGCGGGATCCAAGATGACGCGAAGGGCAACAGCCAAGAGCGGTGAAGAAAAGGCTGTCTACCTGTGAATACAGGGAGACGGCCGAGGGGCCGTTCCTGTACGGGGTCCGTTGGTCGAGGTTTTCCTTTTTTTCTTAGGCCCTGCAAAGGGAGCAGCGCCACAGAGTTAGCTTGCCAATACCTGAGCCAATACAGTCGCAGACGGGACGTAATAGAGAAGTGAGCAGACTTCACACACACACACACACACACACACACACACACACACACACACACATACATACACGCCCTCGGCAGCGCCCGCGCCATCGCGGGCGACGTCGGTGAGACCGGCGCCACGCCTACGCGGCCCAGGGGGGGGCGGCGACATGGTGGTGGCAAGCCCCTCGAGGCGACGCCCAGGAAGCAGGGGCAACAGCAGCGATTCTGGCAAGCATGAGCGACAGGGCCACACGCCGCTCCCCGAGGCAGGGAGTGGGAGAACAGAACACAGGCACCAAAAAAGTCTTTGTTCCGCGAAATGTTGGCTTGCGCTTTGGGCCAGCGTGACCTCGCCCTGGTCTGCGGCAACGCACGGCGGCCGGGGAGGGCGGGGGAAGGGAGACGTCACACAGCAGGTAGGAGGGAGAACAGGGAACACAAAGTGCAAGCGAGAAGCGAAACTGGCGGGTACTCTCGGGGGGGGGGCGGAGAAAAGAAGGAAGAATGCGGCATCCTCCAGGACCGCAGCCTCACTCCCCCACCGCTGCTCCCCCCAAACCTCCCCCCAACCCGCTCGTCCCCCTCATGCGCCCCCCCCTCCCCCCCCGTCCCCACACCCGCCCACTGCCCGCCCGCGTCGCACCCCTGACCCTCTATTTGCCCAAAGCCAGCACCCGACGATTCTCTTTTTTTTCGTTTCGCCCCGGCCTCTCCATTCGAAGAAACCAAACAGTCAGTCAGTCAGTCAGTCAGTCAGTCAGTCAGTCAGTCAGTCAGTCAGTCAATCAGTCAGTCAGTCAGTCAGGCAGGCAGGCAGGCAGGCAGGCAGGCAGGCAGGCAGACAGGCGGGCAGGCAGGCAGGCAGTTAGTCAGTCAGTCAGTCAGTCAGCCAGCCAGCCAGCCAGCCAGCCAGCCAGTCAGTCCGTCCGTCCGTCCGTCCGCCCGTCCATCCGTCAGTCAGTCCGTGAGTGAGTCAGTGAGTCAGTCAGTCAGTCAGTCAGCCCCCCACGCACCAGGACCTACCTTCAGCCCACCGCCGCCGCCGCCAACCGCCAGCTCAGCCGCCACGCCAAGGCAGCGGCAGTGAAGGCTTCCCAGCGCCTGCGTCGCTGCCGCTCCGTCCGCCGCGTCGGCCACGCCCCTCTAGTGCATCCTCCTCCTCCTCCTCCTCCTCCTCCTCCTCCTCCTCCTCCTCCTCCTCCTCCTCCTCCTCCTCCTCCTCCTCCTCCTCTTCCTCCTCCTCCTCCGCCTCCTCCGCCTCCTCCGCCTCCTCCGCCTCCGCCTCCTCCGCCTCCTCCGCCTCCTCCGCCTCCTCCGCCTCCTCCTCCGCCTCCTCCTCCTCTCCTCCTCCTCCTCCTCCTCCTCCTCCTCCTCCTCCTCCTCCTCCTCGGTCACCTCCTGCGTCTCCTCTGCCTCTGCCACTGCTCCCAGCGTTGTGGCTCACAACACTGGGTTCCAGCGCAGCTTGCTGCGACCTTTTTGTGGAACTTGTTGGATTCATCGGGCCTGCTGGGCTCGCGCAGCCCACGGGCCTCGCGCGGCCCATGCAAATACCTCGTAGAGCTCTTCGAAGCTGAGCTTAGAGGAATTCGGGCGCAGGGTGGAGCTAGTTGGCCGACCGGGCATTAAGAGACAATGTGTTAGCTTTGGGTCGAGTTTTTAATCTTCGTGCAAAATTTGGAAATTTGTTTTGAGAACGGGTATTTTTCTCACGTGTAGTAGGTTATGCCGCGACTGCCAGTTGAATTCTCAGGTCCGGAGCTGCACTATTACTATGAAAGCACTTGCTGGAACCGACGGCCGTTTCGACATCTCGCTTTGGCGCTTTCCTGTACGTATCGCGGGATATAGGACAGCTACAGAGCTGATGCTTACAGAAACCAATTGGAAATCATGAGGAACGTTCCTCTGCTCGATCTACAGCTCTGAACTCGGTCTGCTGCTCGAGGTAGGTCCACGAACCTATTCGTATTCGTCGGATCATTTTGACGAGTGCTGTCCGTTTTTTGTATTAATTCACGATCTCTTGAAAAAAAAACTCCGTTAATGTCTAGCGGGCAGCTCCGCACGAGAAGAGCTCTACGAGGCTCCCGGTGGTAACCTGGTTGACGGTTTACCGCCGGCTCCCATTCCAACGCCCACCTGGCAGCATAGAAACGACCCGCCTTGTCCCCACGCGTTCAGAGCTGGCCTTCTCTCTCACGCAGGACACGCGAGACCGAGGACACGGGCAACGACAGTCAATGGTGGAGGCGGTGCTTTTCCTTTTCCACTGGGATCTTGGTGTTGGTGTCGGGGCCCTAGGGCGCAAAGGGAGAACGACCTCCGCAGGCCCCCGGCCGCGCCCCCAAAGCAGCAAGGCTCCCCAGCACCGGCGACCGACCCGGGAACCCCAGCTAGAGTTCGTCCAAGAGCTCTGGTACCGGCGACGAACTCCCCCCTGGCGCCATCAGCCGGGCCGCCTCGCCGAAAACAGGGGCAACGACTTCGACGGCAGCGGCGGCAGCAGCGCCAGCAGCCAGCCGCGGCGACAACGTGGCTGCCGAGGAAGCCAGAAGTGGACCCGAGGAGCACAAGAGGCCCCCGCCACGCAGCGCCTGGGAGAGGCGCTCGCAAAGAGGAGGCACTGGAAGCAGCGCTAGCTCAGCACGAACAGCGAGCGCGCGCTGCACGTTCGTGTAGCCGGTCCTGGCGGTGGCGCCTGACGCTGAGCTCCTGCACGGGAAAGGCGCCCCGCAGCAGCACACGACGTGCGAGACCAGCACCAGCTCTTACGGAGAGAAGCAGGGGCTCAACGGCGCCCACGTCGCCGAGGCCAACCGCTCTGGCCCCTGCTGTTTGGCGACGGGCCCGCCCCTTCTACCTTCTCTTCTGGACGCAGGAAAGCACGGCATTGAAGATGAGCACAGAGGTGGCGCCTGAACGCAGCCACGGTCAGGGAGAGCCATGGGTGCGACTGCAGCTGGGCAAGAGGGGGGCGCCGGGCCCACGGCCTGGCGCCCCTGCAAGTGGCCCACAATGCGGGCTGCTGCCGCGTGCGGCTTCGCGGTGGCGACGCCGCCGCACGCGCCGCCAAGGAGCGCTCGGGGCGGACGCGATGAAAAAGAGTCCTGGCCCCCGCCCCCCAGCCAGCAACAGCGAGATGGCCCGGCTCTTGCGCCTGTGTGGCGTTGGCCCCAGCGAGGCAACGAACCACCGACTTCCAGCGCCAGGAAGCTTGCTGCGCCTGCCTGGCTGCACGCCCCAGGTGGCGACGGACCACTGGCCAGCTGCAGCCGTCCGCCGCCGCAGCGTCACGCGTCGACCCAGGCGGGTGGGGTGCAGGCAGCGGCGCTGCATGCTGCCGCAGCCGGCGTGCGGGCACCCCCAGTTACCCCTGAGGCAGCGAAGAAGCTTGCAGCTGCGATGCGGAGGCGCTCGCGGCTACCGCGGTGACAGAACTGCGCGCCTTTGCGCAGGGAACCGTGCCCTGTCACGTCAGGGGGTGGGGCGCCGCCGGCGCGGCTGCCCCACCGCCACCAACCGTCTGCCTCCAGGGAGCTGAACGGACACGAGCTGGCGCTGAACGCGCGCAAGGGCGCGTCCCTCCCTCCCCCCCCCACACCCTCCCCCTCCCACGCCACATCTTTCCACCTGTTGTCTGTCGTCAAATCGCTCGGGCGTGCGGCGACGGGGCGGCGACGAGGCGGCGACACGGCGGCGACAGGGCGGCGACGTCGGCGACAGAACCGCCGGACGGAAGACACGGGCAAGACGGCGGGCAGGAACGACGCGGCGAGCGACGGGGAAGCGACGGCGACCACAGAACCGCCAGACCGACTGCACTGCCCAAACGACAGACGGCGACGAGGCGGCGATGGTGCGGCGACGGCAGCCACGCAACCACGTATGGGCCACATCACACACAGGGCCCCGTCTCTGCAACCACAGTGAAGAAACCCTGGGTGCAAGCGCTTTTTGGTGCAAGGACGGTTTCCCAATCAACGCTTTCGCTAAGGGATCTCTGCGGATCTTGCAAAATTTGGCGACTCTTGGCTGCCGGTTTCAGTAGGCCGTCCGGCTCCCAGGTTACAGTTTCCGGCTTCCCGGGCCCGCGGTCCCGACTCTTGGGGAAAATTTGCGGCCGATTACTTTAGGCGGCCTGGTCCCCTGGTTCCTCAGTTCCCGTGTCCTCTGTTCCCGCCTGCTGTTCCTAGCCGATTTCGGTGGGCGGCGAGGC
>CAUYUJ010021794.1:0-100000 GCA_963575745.1 Prorocentrum cordatum | reverse complement strand
TAAATCAAGACAGTAAGCATGGTCATAGTGATAGTGACCACAAGAGCAATAACGGCAACAACCACAAAACACATAAAAAAAAATGATCAGATGGATGATAATAATGAGAATGATGGCGACGATGATGATGACCATGATGATAAGCGTAGTGATAATAACACGAATAATAACCACGTACGAATAATAAGAAAACGCATATATCAAAATTACGATCATTCACATACTTAGAATCGTAAGCACAATCAATATCATAATCAGCAGAATCATAAGCATGTTCCTAATTACATGGATAATAGAGATCTGATTACGAAAAAGAATAATGGCATCATGAATAACAATGACGGTAATGATACGAATACGAATACGAATGCTAATGATAATGATAACAAGTTAACCAAACATACAACACAAGAACAAGAAACAAATAAATATTACCAATGTTACCAGAAATATAACCATTACGGCTAATAAGAATACAAAGTAGTGACGTTAATGAGAAGGGTACGAATACAAATGTGTATCTAACCTGTTAAAATTAAGACACAAAACGAGTCCTAAGTAACAGTACTAAGACTAGAAATGAGAATGAAAAGAATGTTATTCATAATAGTGATGAAGGTCCTATAAATAATAATGGGGATGGTGAGACTGATGAGAACGATAATAATAAGAATACAAGTTAGGTGTCCTACGAATACGAATGATAACAATGAGGAAGAAACTACAAAATAATGAGCTGAACAACAATGATAGAACAAAGAAGGATAATAGTAGTGTGAAGAATAAGAATAATAAGTAGAGTCATACCTATAAGAAGAGGAATCCGAATAATAAGAATAATGAGAAGACAAATCAGAATACGACTTCTGATAAGAATACTCACGCTTATAAGAGAGAGCGTGATCCAACGCCGTTTTACTGTGGGAAATTCCCCCCATCTTCCTCCAGAACCCGAGGGTCCTCCCCCCCTCCGAAAATCCCCCCCCCCTGCTGGAACCCGCCCCCGCCCCCCTCCCCCCCTTTCCCCCCCGCAACCCCACCCCCTCTAACCCCCCGCCTCCGGAAAACCAACCGTGAGGGATCACTACCAGTTCGAACCCCCACCCCCCTCCAGAAAACCAGGGGGGGTCACTACTGGTTTAAACCCCTGCCCCCCCCCAGAAAACCACGAGGGGTCACTACCCGAACCCCCCCCCCCTACCCCTACAGAAAACCGAGGGGGGTCACTACCTGGTCGAACCCCCCCCTCCAGAAAACCGGGGGGGGTCACTCCCGGTTCGAACCCCTCCCCCCCCCACGCTCACCGCCGGCAAACGACTCTCGGGTCCCTACCACCGTCCGCACCACATCCCCCACTGCTGTCCCCAGCACCACTGTCCTCACCACCACTGTCCCCACTGTTCCCACCACCGTCCCCACTGTCCACCAGTGCCGCCACCACTGTCGCACTGTCCCCACTGTCCCCACCACTGTTCCCACCACGGTCCCACTTTCTCCACTTTCCCCACGGCCCCAACCACTGTACCAGCGAGGGGGTCCTCCCAGATCCCTGGCGGGTACTGCTGATTTTGATTGGACTCCCGACAGAGCCCCGTCGATCCCCCGAGGGACTCCTGAAGGACTCCGGAGGGACTCCCGAAAGACTCTGGAGGGATCCCTGTGGGACTCTGGCGGGCTTCTGAAAGACTCCGAAGGGATTCCTGGGGAACTCGTGCGGGTGCCTGGGGGCCTTCCTGAAGGAGTCTTGCGGATCCCTGGGGGGTCCTGACGGATTTCTGGGGGTCCTGGGAGACCCCATCGGGTGCTTGAAAGATTCGCGCGGACTTCTGGGATCGGCAAAGTGTACGAAAGATTCGCGCGAAAGATTTCGGCGCGAATCCTGAATAGATTCCTGCGGGTGTTTGAAGACTCCGAGTACGGACCCCTGCGGATTCCTGACAGGTGCCTGCGGCATGTTGGATGGATGTGTCTACAGGTCCCTGAGGGATTCTTGCAGGACTCTCGAGGGGTCCCTGGGAAACTTTTCGAGGGATTCCTGCGGGACTCCTGCGGTCCCCCACGGGACTCGGGGGGGTTCCTGGGGGGTTCTTGCGGCTCTCTGCGGGCCCCTGCGGGATTCCCACTGGACTCTAAAAGACACTTGCGGGGCTCTGGAGTCCGTCCTTCATCATGCGTTCTCCGTCGTGGTCGCGCTGTCAGTCGTCAGTCATCCGCCGTCAGTGGTCCATCGTCGTCATGCTCTCTACCGCGTGCGCCGCCGCCCGTGGGGAATGGGGAGATAGGGAAGAGAGGAGGAGGAGGAGGAGGAGGACGACGACGACAACGAGGAGGAGGACGTGGAAGAGACGGAGGAGGAGAAGGACGAGGAGGAGGAGGAGGAAGAGGAGGAGGTGGAGGAGGGGGAGGACGAGGACGAGGACGAGGAGGAGGAGGAGGAGGAGGTCCAAGTCCACCAACCCCGACCGAACCTGAATGAACGGGAGAGGGCAGAATTGGGGGGGCGCCCCAAGATCCCCTGGGGTCCCACAGATGATCAGCCGTTAGGCAGATCCAAAGCAGAGAAGCACAGCCCAGACCACCCCAAAGGCCCTATCCAGACGACAGGTGGACGGTGGGCGTCAGCCTGGACGGTGGGCGTCAGAGGGGGTGCGGCCCCAGGGGCTACAGTGAGCTACGACCCAGGTCGGTCGCGGGAAGCCACTGCGATCGGCGTGGCGGCTTCCCCTGGCAAACCTCGGCCTCCCCTCGAACCTCGAGCGGGAGGGGTTCCCCACTCTTGGAGTCACGCCCACGCTCAGCCTCTTAACATCATGCTGCTGCTGATGATGGTGGTGATGTTGATGGTGATGATGATGACGATGATGATGATGATGATGATGATGATGATGTTGATGGTGATGATGATGATGATGATGATGATGATGATGATGATGATGATGATGATGATGATGATGGTGGTGATGATGATGATGATGAAGATGATGATGATGATAATGACGACGATGATGATGATGATGAGGGTGATGGTGATGATGATGATGATGATGATGATGATGATGATGATGATGATGATGCTGGTGGTGATAATGGTGATATTGATGATGGCGACAACGACGAAGATACCAAAGACGATAATAAAGAAGATCATAATCATGATGAGGATGATGGTGTTGGTGATGATGATGGTCATGATCAGGATGATGATGCTGATGATTACGAAAATGATGATGATGGTGACGATGGCGATGGTGACGATGATGATAACGATGATGATAACGATGATGATGATGATGATTATGATGATGATGGTGATGATGATGATGCTGGTGCTGATGGTGCTGATGGTGTTGATGATGATGATGATAATGTTGGCGATGGTGATGGTGATGCTATGTGTGATGCTGATACTGGTGATGATGGTAATGATGATGATGATGATGATGATGATGATGATGATGATGATGATGATGATGATGACGGTGGTGATGATGATGATGCTGATGATGATGCTGATGGTGATGGTGATGGTGAGTGTGATGATGTTGATGATGATGCTAATGCTGGAGCTGATGGCGAAGCGGAGCGTGAGGGAAGGAGGGGGATGATGAATAAGGAGCAGAAGGAGGAGAAGGAGGAGAAGGAGGAGAGGTTGGAGGAAATTACGAGCGCGATGCGGAGGAGGATGAGGAGAAGCAGAGGGAGGATAGAGCAAGAGGATGACGCTCATGATGATGGTGATTATGGCTGTGGTGGTGAAAATGATGATGCTGATGATGACGACGACGACGACGATGATGGTGATGATGGCGAACGGTCGGCGACCGAACGGATCGCAACCGCTTTTTTCGGAGTTCGATTGGGAAGCTCAGAGAAGCTCACTGCACCCAGAAGCGCTCTCACAATCTCTCCCTTATTTGAAACCTTCTTGAAGTGCCCCCCAAAACGTCGCAACCACTTCGGACCGATCGCAGCTGGTTGCGATCGGTCCGAAATGGTCGACGATCGGTCCGAAGTGGTTGCGGTCGGTCGTGCTCCTGGTGTCGCACCCAAGCGGGCGGTGCCACTGTGGCCTTAGGTGCAGCTTCCTATGGGGCCACGAAACGAGTGAAGGGTGTGCAGAAACGGGGGTGTCGCCCCCACATGCGGGCGGCGCCACTGCGGCCTTCGATCGAGCTCCACATGGGGCCACGAAACGTGTGAGGTGTGCCGAAACGGGGGTGTCGCCCACATGCGAGCTGCGCCACTGGAGCCTTCGGTGGAGCTCCCTATGAGGCCACGAGACGTGTGAGGGGTCTGCCGAAACAGGGTGTCGCCCACGTGCGGGCGGCACCACTGGGGCCTTAGGTGGAGCTCCCTATGGGGTGACGATGATGATGATGATGATGATGACGATGATCATGATGGTGATTATGATGATGATGATGGTGATGCTGATGTTGATGATGAGAATGCTAATAATGATGAGAATGATGATAATGATGATAATAGCGGTACATAATAATACGGTTTACAAAATGATGGTGATAGCAATAACGATGGTAATGGCGATTATGATGATGATGATTATGATGATGCTGATGAGGATGATGCTAGTGATGGTGATAGTGATGATGGTGATGGTAATGATCACAAGGAGATACCGCCGCGGACCAGCTCAGAGACAGCCGCCGCTCGTGTTTCACCCCCTGGCGCCACGGCGCCCGCCTGCAGCGCCCCCGCTGGCGTGCATTTTGCAGGTCCGAGTCCGCGTCCGAGTCCGAGTCCGATGATGATGATGGTGATGATGATGATGATGGTGGTGGTGCAGGTGAAGATGATGATGATGTGAAAGATGATGATGATGATGATGATGATGATGATAATGATGATGATGATAATGATGATGATGATGATGATGATGATGATGATGATGATGATGATGATGATGATGATGATGATGATGATGATGATGATGATGAAATGAAGAACAGGAGAAAGAGGAGGAGGAGGAGGAGCAAGAGGAGAAGGGGGGAAACACGAAAACAAAACAAACAAAAAAACAACAAAAAAATGCTGTGAGCACCCAGCTGCTGCACGGGACCGTCCTGCCCAGAGACGCGCGTCTGTCTTCGACTTCCTGCGGGCGGTGTCGGGGTGGTGCGCCGTTTGGCAAATGACCAAGCTAGCCCACAGGTGGTCCTTCCCTGTTCGGTTCCCCCTGCCCCCTATCCTGCCTCTTCCACCTTCGCCCGGCCGCATGCACGCGCCCTGCTCTCTATATCACACTGACATGACCTGGCGACCGTTCTGCGATCCGCCGCTGGAAATCGCACCGTCTCCTAGCAGCAAAACGATTGCGCTAGCGCCTCCGCACTCTTGCCCACCGGTGCCTGAGTGACCGTAGTCAATTGCTCAGCACTTGCCTTCCTCGTGTTCTCATGGCTCTCCTGTTTCGCCTTCCTGTTGGCTGCTCGCCACGCCCCTCCCTCCCACAATGCACCTCCATTCTCTCTCTGGACTTGCAATGATGGGCATTTCGTTTGAAAGTTTCTCTGCCAGACTGTCCGTCGTCTACTTCTCAACGGGATGGCGGGGACCGAGGCCCACAGCGTTCGGGGCGCTTTTTCCCCCAAAGCGAAGCAGCCTGATGAGCCAGATTGCGACGGCGATCCCTTGCCCCCAGAGCGAAGCAGCCTGATAAGCCAGATTGCGACGGCGATCCCTTGGTTGCACCCCCCAACCCAACCGAAGCTAGCCCGCGGCAGCGGTAAACACTTGTTTGAATGGGGGCGCGAAAACGGACAAGAGCACTTCACAACCCTGCTTCACCCTGTGTATACCACCTCGGGCCAAGAACGCCAGGGGCTGAGGTTTTCTCCTAGCGATTCGTCCCACTTTCGCAGAAGAGGTTGGTTTGTTTTCAGTGTCGCGCTATCCAGATAAAACAGAAGAGGTTGTTTTGCTATCAGCGTCGTGCTATCCCGAGGACACAAGCTTTTCGAATGGGTTCGCGACGTCTGGCCCTGTATGTCCAGGGTGGCAATTTGGATCTGCCTGGGAAGGAGTTTCGGCAACATCTTGCGCGACACGTTCTTCCCGCGCTGCACACACCGCGCAGCAAGAACGGTCCGAGACGACAGCGCAAAGCTGAGGTGACCCGGTGGCCCAAAGAGGCTTGCGCAGGCATGGCGGAGACGGGTACCGTCCTCGTTCACTTTTCGCTACGCGTTCTTTTGCCGCAGCACGCGCACGTTGGCCCGCCGACACGGCAGGCGACGAGGCTCGGCAGCGCGGCGCGTGCAGGCGGAGCGCGGGGAAGAGAGGCGCGGCAGGGACAGCAGAGGAGGGGAGGCCAGCTGCAGGCCGCGTCGCATGCGGTGCTTGAGCGGGGGGGGGAGAGCGCCAGGGAATTCGCTCTAGCAGTGTCTGGGTGGCCCCAGGGGGGGTGAAGGGCAGGAGGAGGCGGGGGCACAGGGACGGGGGCGCACAGTGGAGGGGGGAGCAGTGAGCGAAGGCAGAGGGGAGGGGGCAGAGAAAGAGGGGGCGGAGAGAGAGGGGCGGTGACGGGGGGGAGAAGGGGTGGGCAGAGGGAGGGGTGAGGATGAGGCCTGCGCAAGCTGCCCACTTACGTACAGAAGTTCACATGCATAGGGTACCGCGCACGGAGAGAATAGCACACAAGTGGAAAACAAGCCAAACAGGTGATAACCGTTCCTGCGCGCGTTGCCACCGAAGTCAACGATAGATGACACCATCGGGACACCATCGGAACACCAGCGTGAAAATGTGTTGACCGATCTCACTATTGATCTCACCATGGGTCACTCTATCAATATACCAGTCTCACTATCAATCGCTCTCACTATCAATCTCGCAATCCATCCCACTATCCACCCATCGATTTCACTATCGATCGGTCTTTCTACCGATCGATCTCAATATCCATGTATCGATTGATCTCACAGGACATCCATCGGGACAACCATCGGGGCACCATCAAGACATCATGTAGAAACCATTGACACCATCGGGATACTATCGGAGCATCATGGTGACAACATCGGGACACCATCGGGACACCATCGAGACACCATGTGGGCAGCATCGGGACACCGTCGGGACACCATCGGGACAACCATCGGGGCACCATCAAGACATCATGAAGACACCCTTGACACCATCGGGATACTATCGGAGCACCATGGTAATAACGTCGGGACACCATCGGGACACCATCGAGACACCATGTGGGCACCATCGAGACACCATGCGGACACCATCTGGACACCGTCGAGACACCATCGGGACACCAGCGGGACACCATCGGGACGCCAACGGGACTCCATCGGGACACCATGCAGACACATTCCGGGCACCATGTGGACACCATCGGGACACCATCGAGACACCCCCAAGCCACCGCAAACCAACCGGCGGGACACCCCCGAGCAACTGCTGGCCACGGCTTCGCCCTAGCAACGGCGAGTTCGTCCCGCTCGCCCGTCCACGGAGCTTCGCCTCGCCCGCCCGCACGCACGACACTAAACTGAAACCGCTGTCCTGATGGGGCTCTCCGTTCATTTCACTTCGATCTCACCCCCCAGACCTACGATTTCAAACACCGTGTGCCGTTTCGACAACCGCTGGCCACGTGAGGGCGTGCAACCAGGGAAGAGTTGGCCATACACCTCAAATACGCCAAAGATTTAGGGAGCAGCCGAAAGCACAGTCTCCAGAGGCCACCGAATGCAACGGCGGAGCGACTGTGCGCGCCTGCAGTGCCCGCCACCGAGCACGTGTCCTCAGACTTCTGAGCGCGCGCGTCGCCCCATGGTGGGCGGACGCACACGTGGTATCGGTGTGGCTGGGCGATGCTGATCGCACGCGCCCCTGGGCAACCCCCGGCGGCTGCCAGCCCTCTCCTGGGCGGGGGAGGCTCTCGCGGGTCTCTGTGACGCTGCTGGATGCCTCAGGGGCCCTCTCGGGGCCGTCTTGGGCAAGAAAGTTGGCCTTGCAACAGGACAACACAAACCCAAACAGAACAATCGAACAACAACAAAAACAACAACAACAACAACCACAACAACAACAACAACAACAACAACAACAACAACAACAACAACAACAACAACAACAACAACAACAACAACAACAACAACAACACCAACAACGACGACGACGACGACGACGACCACGACGACGACGACGACGATAACGACGACGGCGACGACGACAACGACGACGACGACGGCGACAACGACAACAACGACAACGACAAAGACAACGACAACAACGACAAAAACGACAACAACAGCAACAACGACGACGACGACAACGACAACAACAACAACAGCAACAACAACAACGACAACGACGACAACGACGACGACAATGAAAAAGACAACGATAACAACGACAACTACGGCAACAACGGCAACAACAACAACGACGACGAAAAAGACGACGATGACGACGACAACAGTCAGTTTAAGACTGGTTGCTCTTATCCGCTCGCAGGCCACTCAAAACGTATATCCCAAACCGTCGATACCCGCCGTCTTCGTTTTCGATGGTATACACACTGGCGGTATACAAATCTCTTATCTGCAAGGTGTATTTCGTGCAGCCCCCGAGGCAGGGGAGATAGGGACGGATGGAAAGAAGGGGCAATGGGAAAGGAGGAGGATGTAGCACTAAAAAAAGGAGCAGGAGGGCAGGGGGCTAAGAGCAGAAAACACGTGGCAGAACCAGATGGGCAGATCGGGCGGATAGACCCGAACGGGCGGGTCGGGAAGGCGAGCCCGGGCGGCCAGGACGAGCAGGCGGGTTGTGAAGCGTGCGTCCTGCACGAATCGCGAGGACGTCTCATGCGATAACCCGACTCCGAAATAACTCACCAATCCACAGCGAGAGCGCGATTCCCGAGGAAGCCCCACGCGAGAGCGCGACTCTTGTAAAAATTGCGCAAGCACCCCGCGCGAGAGCGCGATTTGGGAATAAAGTGTGAGGAAGTATCACGCGGAAATCGTTGATGTTGTAACCTGGGGGCCACGGACCCAGTTTGGCGGCCCTTCCCTGTCCTTTTGAAAAAAATGGCGCCGGCACCTGGATCTACATTTTAATTGGGAAAATACTATGGCTACCGCAACAGAGGGGGATCAACAATAATTGGGTCTGGGGAATGGGAATTCGACAACAACAACAAAAACAACAATCATTTTACCCTCGTGCGCGATGTTTCCACACGAAGCATGCGACCATCATGACACCCAACCCCGCCATGGGGAACTATTGTTATATAGCGGGGTCCGTTATTCCCATTCCCTGATATCCCGCCCAATGAGGTCTTTCAAATATCTCTTCCGAGGAGTTTCATCATACCCCGCTTCGTAAACGCATGCCCGCGCTTTGCTGCGCCGATGCGAGACCGCCACTGGAGCCCCAGCAAAGGGTAAAGCACAAGGAAATATCGAGCGACAGGATTGCCTTGGTGGGGATGGGGGCTGTCGGCGCCGAGGCAAGGACCTGGTCCTGAATAGTAAGGGAGGAAGTCTCGAGCAGGACCGCTGCTGCTGCTGGGAACGGCGCCACTGATGAAGAAAGCAGGGCGCTAGTCCAGCTCCAGCGTAAAACAAAACGAAATGTTGAGCGGGGACGCTGGTTTTGTTGGGACGGCGGTTGTCGGCGGCGAGGAGGAACACCGCTTTCAGTAAAAAGGGAGGGAGTCTCGAGCGGGAGCCGTGTTTTTGTCGGGACGGGGGCTGTCGGCGGCGAGGAAGGGAGGAAGCCTCGAACGGGAGCGTTGTTGTTGCTGGGAGCGGTGCCAATTCAAAAGAGTTGGGCGCGCGTCGGGCGGGAGCGCTGGTTTTGTCGGGACGGCGGCATTCGGCGGCAAGGAGGAGCACCGCCTGGAGTAGACAGTCGCGGAAATCTCGATCGGGAGCGTTGTCGCCGCTGGGGGCGGCGCCGATGAGAGAAAGAGCAGCGCGCCAATCCAAGGTAAAACGGGAAGACGTTTCGGGCGGCAACGCTGGTTTTTGTTGGGACGGCGGCTTTCAGCGGCGAGCAAGAGCGGCCCTGAATAAAAAAGGAGAAAGTCTCGAGCGGGAGTGTTGTTGTTGTTGGGGGGCTGGTGTTGGCGCCCCCCACACAACTCGACCGCGAGCCTCATTTTCAATGAAAACGTAGCCAGCGGAAGCGAGGGCGCCAAAGCGCCTGGAGGGGGGGCAACAATAATAATTGTTTGACAACTATTTAGATGTTTACTACTACGACTACTACTACTACTACTACTACTACTACTACTACTACTACTACTACTACTACTACTACTACTACTACTACTACTACTACTACTACTACTACTACTACTACTACTACTACTACTACTACTACTACTACTACTACTACTACTACTACTACCACTACCACTACCACTACCACTACCACTACCACTACCACTACCACTACCACTACCACTACCACTACCACTACCACTACCACTACCACTACCACTACCACTACCACTACCACTACTACTACTACTACTACTACTACTACTACTACAACTACTACTACTACTACTACTACTACTACTACAACAAAAACAACAACAATACATATTCAACCACAACAGCAGCAGCAACAACAACAAAAACAATTACTTTAAGACTGTGCGTTCTTATCTGCTCCAGTGTCAATCAACGCGTATTTCGCAAACCCTCGATACCCGCCCTCTTCTTTTTCGATCGTAGCCCTTTGGGGGGCATCCTTTTCCTGCCTGCAGGCCGGGCCCCAGCAAGGGGCGAGGCGGACGCGGACCGTCGGCCTGGCCAGCAGCAGCGTTGATCGGCGGCAAACCGACCCCGAGAAGGACGGACGGGGGACCGACCACGACGACGACGACGACGACGACGACGACGACGACGACGACGACGACGGCGACGACGACGACGAGGAAAAGCAAGAGCGAGAGAGAGAAAGAGAGAAAGAAAGAAAGAAAGAGAGAAATAGAACGACAGCAGGGCCACGAAGGGCACGAAACAGGCCACGAAGGCCGGCAGCGGGGACACGAAGGGAATGCACATCGGGCCACGAAGAGCGCGGACGAGCGGGGGCGACGAAGGGCAGATAATGCGAGGCCACAAAAAGCAACGACGGGGCCAGTGAGGGTAGCAGCTGGGCCACGCAGCCTCCTCCCCCTCCTCCTCCTCCTCCTCCTCCTCCTCCTCCTCCTCCTCCCCCTCCTCCTCCTCCTCCTCCTGGTCCCAACCACACCGTTCTGTCGTTGCAGCGCGCACGTGCAAGTAAGAGGCAACGGGCGACCCGGTCGCGGGGGCCACAAGGCCAAATGAAACCAGAAGGAAAACCATGTAGCGGTTGTCGGAAACCCTGAATTTGAATACGTTTTCATATTTCGGGGGAGATTCTTTACTTCCGCCGCCCTTTTCCGCCGCTCTTCCTGTTCTACATCGCGAATTCGGTCTGCTACCAGAGCTGGGTTCGAACAACTATTCGAACCCTGCTATTGTTTGAGAGATGATGATGGCTTTCTTGAGATAACTCGAGATGCAGATGAGCTACAGAGCTGTTTGGCACAGCGATCGAAAGACGTCGTCAGAAGCGCTAGTCTGAAGTATCTAGATGTCCGTACTCGGTCTGCTTCCAGAGTTGGAACCAACAAAGTATTTGTACTCTGAATATTTTTTCAAGAGATGATGAGGCCTTTCTTGATGTAGCTCGAGCTGCAGATGGGATAAGAGCTGTTCGGCACAGCAATTGGACGAAGACCATCAGGAGCGCTCGTTGCAAGTATCTACACTGGGCGCCGGCGGTAAACCGTCAACCTTTCTTGCCGCCGGGGGACTCGTAGAGCTTCCTGACCATGAATTATGTCCGAAGAATAGCAGAGAACAAACATTTGTTCAGCCCGAGCTGCTAGCAGACTGATCTCAGGCGTCTAGTGATATGTGAACCTAGCTCGGGTAGCAGACCGAGTCCAGAGCTCTCGATGCAACAGACGAACGCTCCTGATGCTTCTGGATCGGTTTCTGTGCGCACCAGCTCTGTAGCTCTCCTACAGCCCGAGTTCAATAGAAAATGGACAACATCTGTCAAGATGACTCGAAGAATACGAATAGTTTTGCGGACCTAGCCCGAGTAGCAAACAAAGTTCGGACCTCTAGATGCAACAGACGGACGCGCATCATAATTCCGCATCAGTTTCTGCGTAGCAGCTCTGTAGCTGTCCTACAGCCCGAGTTACGTGCGAAAACCGACAGCACCTCTCAAGATGACTCGAACGATAGGAACAGTTTCGCTGACCTAGCTTGAGTAGCAGACCGAGTTCAGACCTCTGGATGCAACAGACCAACGCGCCTGATGATTCTGCATCGTTTTCTGTGCGCATCAGCTCTGTAGCGCCCCTAGAGCTCGAGTTAAGTACAGAAAACCGACAGTCCCTGTCGAGACGACTCGAGGAATACGAATAGTTTTGCGGACCCAGCTCGAGTAGCAGACCGAGTTGAGAGCTCCGCATGCGACAGACGAACGCGCCTGATGTCTCCGACTCGGTTTCTGTGATTACCAGCCCTGTAGCCCCCCTAAAGCCCGAGTGAAGTACAGAAAACCGAGAA
The DNA here is from genome assembly GCA_963575745.1 of Prorocentrum cordatum. Lineage (NCBI taxonomy): Eukaryota > Dinophyceae > Prorocentrales > Prorocentraceae > Prorocentrum > Prorocentrum cordatum. Next base: position 87,386 of record CAUYUJ010021794.1, on the reverse strand, counting down.
CACCTCTTACGATGACTCGAACAATACGAATAGTTTCGCGGAACTAGCTCGAGCAGCACACCGAGTTCAGACCTCTAGATTCAACAGACAAACGCGCCTGATCATTCTAAATCGTTTTCTGTTAATATCAGCTCTGTAGCTCTTCTATAGCTCGAGTTATGTTCAGAAAACCGCCACCGCGTGTCAAGATGACCCGAAACGGCCGATCCCGCCGCAGTGCTGTTTGGCCGTAATATCTACCCGATCGACCTGATATTAAGATGGCGAGCGGGAATAAGATCGAATATCACGGGAAAAAAATACTAGAGCTCAAACGACTTGTTGAATTTCGAGAACAAAATTTTCAACCGACCAGAAGTCAGCAAAAGGTCCGTCGAGATTTTTCTTGCCAACTAGCTCTCCAGCGCCCCGGAACTGGGCGCCGGCGGTAAACCGTCAACCTTTCTTACCGCCGGGGGACTCGTAGAGCTTCCTTGCCATACTATGTCAAAGTAATTGGCAGAGAACGAATAGTTTTTCAGCCTCCGCTGATAGCAGACTCGAATACAAGACTGAGTTCAGAGCTCTAGATGCAACAGACGCACGCGCCTGATGATGCTCAATCGATTGATGTGCGTACGAGCTCTGTGGCCCTCCCACATTTCGAGTTAAGTACAGAAAACCGACAGGATCTGTCAGGATGACTCGAATAATACGAATAGGTTCACGGACCTAGCTCGAGTAGCAGACCGAGTTCAGACCTCTGGATGTCATAGATGAACGCGCCTGATGATTTCGAATGGGTTCTGTAAGTATCAGTTCTGTAGCTGTCCTACAGCTCGAGTTAAGTCCAGAAAGCCGTCAGTCCCTGTCAATATGACTCGAATAATACGAATAGTTTCGCGGACATAGCTCGAATAACAGACCGAGTTCAGACCTCTGGATGCAACAGATGAACGCGCCTGGTGATTCTGGATCGGTTCCTATTAATATCAGCTCTGTGGGTGTCCTACAGCTCGAGTTAAGTACAGAAAACCGTCAGCATCTATTAAGATGACTCGAATCGTACGAATAGTTTCGCAGACCTGTCTCCGGTAGCAGACCGAGTTCAGACCTCTAGGTGCAACAGACGAACGGGCCTGATGATTCTAAGAGGGTTACTGTTAATATCAGCTCTGCAGCTGTCCTATAGCTCGAGTTATGTTCAAAAAACTGTCACCGCGTGTCAAGATGACCCGAAACGGCCGATCCCGCCGCAGTGCTTTTTGGCAGTAATATCTACCCGATCGACTTGAGATGAAGACGGCGAGCGGGAATAGGATCGAATATCACGGGAAAAATACTAGATCTCTAACGAATGGTTGAATTTCGAAAACAAAATCGAGATTGTCCTTGCCAACTAGCTCTCCAGCGCCCCGGAATTACCCTTAAGCTTCCAGCAACTAGCTAAGGGAAGCTCTACGAGTTATGTTGAAAGCGGTCTGCCACCAGAGCTGGAACCAAACAACTATTCTTCTCCTCCGCCTGCTCCTTTTCTCCTTCTCCTTCTCTTCGTCAGCCTCCTCCATCTCCTTCTCCACCTCACTCCTTCTTTTCCTTCGCGTGTTCCTCCATGAAACCGCACCCTCGCGCGCGCGGAATGCTAGACTGGGACGCGGCGGTAAACCGTCAACCAGGTAACCGCCGGGAGCCTCGTAGAGCTCTGTTCTCGCGCGGCGCTGCTCGGAGCACACGGAAAAAGCTTTCTCAAGTGTGAAGATAAATGCTTAGAAAATATTGTTTTCAAATTGCATCTTCGCCTCGTAAACCTAGCGCGAGTGCCAGACCGAGTTCAGACCTCTCGATGCGAGAAAAGAACGCGCCGGGTCATACTCGATCGGTTTATATGAAAACCAGCTCTGTTGCTCTTCTAAATCTTCAGTTAAGGGAAACTGACAGCACCTCTCAAGATCACTCGTACAATACGAATAGTTTCGCGGATCTAGCTCGAGTAGCAGACCGAGTTCAGAGCTCTCGATGGGACAGACGAACGCGCCCGATGATTCTGAATCGGTTTCTGTAAGTATCAGCTCAGTAGCTGTCCTAAATCTCGAGTTAAGTACAGAAAACCGTCAACGCGTGTCAAGATGACTCGAAACGGCCGACGGTTCCCTCAAGTCTTTTGATAGTAATATTGCAGCTACGGACCTGATAATGTAACTGGCAGACGCGGCATAACCCACTATAGGTGGGAAAAATACCGGTTTTCCAAACGAACTTTCAAATTTTACACAAAGATAGAAAAACCGACCCCGAGTCATCACTGGGAGCCGGCGGTAAACCGTCAACCAGCTTACCACCGGGAGCCTCGTAGAGCTCTTTTCTCGTGCGGGGCTGCCCGGTACACATTGAGGGAGTTCTCTTCAAGATTTCTGTGCGAAAGAGCTCTCAAGCTCATCTGCAGCTCGAGTTAAATAGAAAAAAGCACCTTCAGCTTGAATAAAAAATCGGTCGCATACGAATAGCGTTGCGCACCTAGCTCGGGTAGCAGACTGTGTTCAGAGCTCTAGATGCTCCAGCCGAACGCCTCTGATGATTCTGGATCGGTTTCCGTGCGTACGAGCTCTGCAACTCTGCTACAGATCCAGTTAAGTACAGAAGACCGACAGCGCCTGTAAAGAGATCTTGAAGAATACGAATAGTTTTGCGGACCCAGCTCGGGTAGCAGACCAAGTTCAGACAGCTCGATGTAACAGACGGACGCGCCTAATGATACAGAATCCTATCATGTGCGTACCAGCTCTATAGCTGTTCTGGATCGTGAGTTAAGTACAGAAAACCGACAGCACTCGTCAAAATGACCCAAAGAATACGAATAGGTTTGCGGACCTAGCTCGAGTAGCAGACCGAGTTCAGAGCTCTCGATGCGACAGACGAACGCGCCTGATGATTCTGAATCGGTTTCTGTAAGCATCAGCTCTGTAGCTGCCCTAAATCTCGAGATAAGCACAGAAAACCGTCAACGCGTGTCAAGATGACTCGAAACGTCCGTCGGTTCCAGCAAGTCTTTTGATAGTAATAGTGCAGCTACGGACCTGAGAATTTAACTGGCAGACGCGGCATAACCCACTACAGGTGAGAAAAATACCGGTTCTAAACCGTCAACCTTTCTTACCGTAGAGCTCCCTTTCCATATATTATGTCCAAAGAAGTAGCAGGGAACGAATATTTGTTCAGTCCGAGCGCTGATATCAGACTGATCTCAGGCGTCTAGATACTATTGCCGCTGGTAATTCCCTTCCCATTGTTGTGCTGAACAGATCCAGCCAAGCGGCGCCTCGTGATTTCCCTCTCATTCATGTGCCAAAGAGCTCTCAAGCTAGGTGAAGAAATTCACCGTCATTTCGCAGAAAAATCGGTCCAGTACGAATAGTTTTGCGACCTAGCTCGAGTCGCAGACTGAGTTCAGAGCTCTGGATGCTTCAGACGAACGCGCCTGTGACTCTGAATCGATTATGTGTGCGTACAAGCTCTGTAACTATGCTGAAGCTCGAGTTAAGTAAAGCACACCGACAGCGCCTGTTTAGAGAACTCGAAGAATACAAATGGTTTCGCGGACCTGGCTCGGGTAGCAGACCTCGTTCAGATCTCTCGATGCAACAGACAAGCGCACCTGATAATTCCAAATCGGTTTCTGTGAGTACCAGCTCTAAACCGCATCTACAGCCCGAGTTCAGTACTGAAAACCGAGAGCACCTGTCAAGATGACTCGAAGAATACGAATAGTTTCGCAGACCTAGCTCGAGTAGCAGACCGAGTTGAGACCTCCAGATGTAACTGACGAACGCACCTGATGATTCTAAATCGGTTACGTATGCGTTTCAGCTATGTAGCTCCTCTACAGATCGAATTAAACACCGAAAATCGACAGCATCCGCAAAATAAAATCGTAGCATACGAATAGTTTCGCGACCTAGCTCGAGTAGTAGACCGAGTTCAGACCCCTAGATGCTAGAGACAGACGCGCCTGATGATTATCAATCGTGTCCTGTGAATACCAGCTCTGTAGCTATCCTACAGTCCGAGTTAAGTACAGAAAACCGACAGCGCCTGTCAAGATGACTCGAATAGTACGAACAGTTTCGCGGACCTAGCTCGAGCAGCAGACCGAGAGCCTGCACTGCCGAGCCTCACGGTGAAGTTCAGCTCATGGGGTGTTCCAACTTGCTCCTGCATCTCGGCGTAGGCCATGCACTGCAAGACGGCCTACTCGACGTCCACGAAGACGTAGACCCAGCCTGAGCGACGTGCCGACTCGGGACAGCTGCGCCGTGACGCACGCTTCGCTCCACCAGAGCTGCGAACAAGTAATTACTTGCAGCCTTTCATTGTTATGAAAAATGAAGTCGAGTTGCAGGCAAGCTAGGGGGCTGGCAAGCACACCGTCCAACAGAAGATCATCAGACGCAGTCGCGTAGAGTACGGAGACGTCCGACATTGGTCTGCTACCAGAGTTACACTGAAAAACTGGGAACCGGCGGTAGATCAACCAGATTACCGCCGGGGCCCTCGCGGAGCTCTTTTCTCACACGGCGCTCCTCGGTAGACATGAAGAAAGTGTCTCGAGCAAGACCTAAAAAAATCGAAAAATCACGTTTTTCTGTTTTTATGTAACGTCGGTTCCCCCAAGTGTTTTAGTAATACTGCAGCTACGGACCTGATCATTTCACTGGCAGACGCGGCACAACCCACTACAGATGCGAAAAATCTGGTTTCCCAAAATGAATTGTCGAATATCTTTCAAATCTTCTCAAAACCGACACAAAGTTATCACATCTTCTTTTCTGGTCGGGTCGACCAGCTCCCCCCCGCGCCGGAATTCCTCTAGCTCATTGACTGGAACCGGCGGTGAACCGTCAACCTGGTAACCGCCGGGAACCCCGTAGAGCTCTTTTCTTTCACGGCGATCCTCGGAACACATGAAGGAAGCTTCTGGGGCGAGATACGAAACACTCGAAAAATCACGTTTTCCTGTTTTTATCCAACGTCGGTTCCCCAAAGTGTTTTGATAGTAATACTGCACCTATGGGCCTAAGAATTTCACTAGCGGACGCGGCATGACCCACTAGAGGCGAAAAATCTGCTTTCTCAAATGAATTGTCAAACTGGGCGCCGGCGGTAAAGCGTCAACCTTTCTTACCGCCGGGGGACTCGTAGAGCTTCCTGACCATATATAATGTCAAAAAATTGCAGAGAACGAAAAGTTTTTCAGTCCAAGCGATTTCAGACCTCTCCATGCAACAGCCGAACGCCCCTGATGCTTCTGGATCGTTCTGTGCGTATGAGCTCTGTAGCTCTCCTACAGTCCGAGTTACGTGCGAAAATCGACAGCACCTCTCAAGATGACTCGAACAATACGAATAGTTTCGCGAACCTAGCTCGAGTATCAGACCGAGTTCAGACCTCTGAATGCAACAGGCGGACGCCTGATGTCTCTGAATCGATTCCTGTGATTACGAGCCCTGCAGCCCCCCTACAGCCCGAGTTAAGTACAGAAAACCGACAGCACCTCTCAAGATGACTCGATCAATAGTTTCGCGGACCTAGCTCGGGGAGCAGACCCAGTTCCGAGCTCTGGATTCGACAGGCGGACGCGCCTGATGTCTCCAAATCGATTCCTGTGATGACCAGCCCTGTAGCCCCCTACAGCCAGAGTTAAATACAGAAAACTGACAGCACCTCTCAAGATGACTCGAACAATACGAATAGTTTCGCGAACCTAGCTCGGGCAGCAGACCGAGTTCAGAGCTCTGGATTCAAGAGACTAACGCGACTGATGATTCTAAATCGGTGTCTGTAAGTATCAGCTCTTCAGCTGTCCTAAAGCTCGAGTTAAGTACAAAAAAACCGACAACGTCTGTCGAGATGATTCGAAACGGCCAATCCCGCCTGGACGCTTTTTGGCAGTAATATGTACCCGATCGGGCTGAGATCAAGACGGCGAGCGGGAATAAGATCGAATATCACGGGAAAAATACTAGAGCTTTTCAACCGACCAAAAGTCACCAAAAGGTCCGTCGAGATTTTTCTTGCCAACTAGCTCTCCAGCGCGCCGGAACTGGGATCCGGCGGTGAACGGTCAACCAGGTAACCGCCGGGAGCCTCGTAGAGCTCTGTTCTCGCGCGGCGCTGCTCGGAGCACACGAACAAAGCTTTCTCGAGCTTGAAGAAGAAAGTCGAAAAATGTGTTTATTAATTTTGCATCTTCGCTTTGTGGACCTAGCTCGAGTGCCAGACCGAGTTCGGACCTCTCGATGCGAGGAAAGGACGCGCCGGGTGATACTAGATCGGTTTATATGAGCACCAGCTCTGTAGCTCTTCTAAATCTTCAGTTAAGGGAAACCGACAGCACTCGTCAAAAGGACTCGCAAAATACGCATAATTTCACGGATCTAGCTCGAGTAGCAGACCGAGTTCAGACCTCTCGATGGAACAGACGAGCGCGCCTGATGATTCTAAATCGGTTTCTGTAAGTATGAGCTCTGTAGCTGTCCTAAATCTCGAGTTAAGTACAGAAAACTGTCAACGCGTGTCAAGATGACTCAAAACGGCCGACGGTTCCCTCAAGTCGTTTGATAGTAATATTGCAGCTGCGGACCTGAGAATTTAACTGGCAGACGCGGCATAACCGGCTACAGGTGGGAAAAATACCTGTTCTCAAAATGAACTTTCAAATTTTACACAAAGATAGAACAACCAACCCCAAGTCGTCACATTGTCTCTTAAGGTCGGGTCGACCAACTGGGAACCGGCGGTAAACCGTCAACCTGGTTACCGGGAGCCTCGTAGAGCTCTTTTCCTTGCGCGGTGCTGCTCAGAACACATGGAAAGAGCTTCATCAAGCGTTAGCTGAAAACTCGAAAAATACATGTTTTTTTGTTTTCATCGAAAGTCGGTTCCGCCAAGTGTTTTGATAGTAATACTGCAGCTACGGACCTGAGAATTTCACTGGCAGACGCGGCACAACCCACTGGGCGCCGGCGGTAAACCGTCAACCTTTCTTTTTGCGTATTGCGTGCCGCCACAGCAGGGTCGGGTCACCGCCCAGGCGATAGCCACACAAGGAGGCCTAATATCCAGCCAAATGCAGGCATTCCTCCACTCCCAAAAGGAGTTGTCGGGCAGACTCTAACTCAGCAGCAGTGATGGTGCTCGAGGGGGGGAGGAGGAAAGAGGAAGAGGCCACGTTGGGCCCCCACACGCCACTCGGAAGAGTGACAGGATATTCAGCAACGGAAGAGGAGCACAAATGAAAATCAATCTGCCAGCCACAGCCTACACCCAGATAGGATCTTCCACCATCGAAGCTTCCCCGAATGGCGTCGATCAGAATAGCGTTAGCTTTAACATGGGATAGTAAATCATGCCTAAAACGTGTTCTACAAATGCCCTGCCTAGCTCTGTGTGTTAACTCATCCGCAGCAGTATTGTCCTCTCTGTAAACCCACTTGAAGATATGCCTCCCAAGACAGGCCGCCTGCACACCACATTTCTTAGCTAGAATGTCTAACTTATTCTGGATGCCGCCCACAATCTTGTCATACTGCACATTGGCAGTAAAATACAAGCCTTGGATCCACCGCACAACGCATTGAGAGTCTCCCTTCAGTTCAATGGCAATCCTTCCCACCTGGAACTCCCACTCCGTGTAATCCTCCAATATCTTAGCATACCGTTTGGACAACACCTCCTCCTTCTTCCTGCTGAGCTCCTCCGAAAGTACCTCCTCCTCCCTCTCCTCCATAGGCTTCCAAGGAATAGGATCTTTAAGAACCAGGAAATCAGAGACACCAGGAACCTGAAGAAGCGTAAAAACTTCACGAGCAAACTTGACCCAGGCCTCCTCCGTCCATTCCAGAACATGGTACCAGTACTTCCCTCCCACGAGCTCAAAAGGTGTTCTCCACGGGCGCATGCCGATAGGAGCTCCGCCAGTCCTCACACGAGTCCCAGCACGTCCAGCCTGGCTTCCTAAAGATAATATCAGATCATCCCGCCTGGATTCCCACTCCCCTCCTCCGTGCAACATGGACAGACGTGCCTGCAGGTAGCCGTTGACAGCAGTGCCCGTGTCCACCACCGTGGGCTGGTTGTAATAGCGGGTTGGATCCTCGAACCTGTCTCTGAGTCTCACCGTGTTCTGAGAAAGTTGGGTCCTCCGACGTTTGGCCTCATTCATGCACATCGTTTTCCGTTTCCGTCGGTTCGTGGGCTCGGAGGGCGTCGTGTCACCAGCAGGAGCGACAGAAGCATACGAGGGAGGCGGCACCAATTGTGAGCCACCCACCACAGAAATCTCCTCCACGCCACCTCCGTCCCTGCCAAAACAAGACAATGCAATATCCTTCGCCCATTTCCACTGCCGATAAAGAAAGACCTGTGCGAGTGGAGGTCTGCCAGCTTCATAAAAAGCTTGCCTCCCTCTTTTGTACATGCGCGACATGAATACAGCCCACCCCTCCTCCTCCCTCTTCGGTCTCCACGTCATCCTGCTCAACATCTTCCCCTCCTCCTTGTGTATAAATGCAATCGTAGAACTGTCAACTGTGGCTCCTTCCAAGCCGAAAAGAAACTTAGACCTCACTCTAGACTCATATCGTGCAAACTTATTCTTCCAAGCAATCCTCCTGGAGGTGTAAAACGCTCGATCATTCCAGAAAGCACGGATAGCTTTTGCCATACGATATCGCACATCATCATGATCCCTGAACTTCCTCGCAATCTTAGTCCCCAGCACAATAATTTCATCCACCTGCGGAATGGTGATGTTCTCGGGGAGAGGCACATTGGGCCCCCTGGATATACCTGGCGGGAACAACGTCACCACGAGAGGCTCCGTCACACCGGTGGTAGTACCCACGTCCATGAACTCAAGACTGCTCTGCTTCCAACGAAAACCGTGGTCGTGGAGAGCCCACGTCAACTGTAAAATCATTTTTGCCAGTGTGGAGCGATCAGGAGCCGTGAGAATCACGTTGTCCGCCCATATGAAGTGACTCACAACAATACCTCCTGCTTCACCCGATAGTACAACACCGACAGCATCTCTCGCCCAAGCAGACGTAATGTCACCGAACATGACCAGGGATTGAGCAGTCCACAGGTCAGGTCCTTCCTTGGAACCTGTCTTCACACACGTTGTCCAAGGGAGCGTATCAGTACAGACACCCTCAAAATGGAAGACCGCCTCATTACCAACAGAGTTCTCAATAATACCATACCGAAGCTCCACATCAACACACAAACGCTCAAGTGTAGAAGAAGCAACTTGGACAGTGAGGGAGTCAAATGCAGTGGCAACATCCAGGGAAGCAACAACGATATTCTCCTCCTTCCCCCACAGTCTGGCATGTCTGCACATCGCCTTCAATCCCGACGTTACCTCATGTGTCTTACGACCTTGCTGGAAACCATACAAACACAGAGACGGAGCAACAACAGGAGCAATAGACACCAAATGCGAACTGAGTAGAATACACAAGCAGCCCATGTACCATGTATTGACGACAGAATTCACAGCAAGAGTACGACTGTCATCAAACCTCTTATTCTTACCGCCGGGGGACTCGTAGAGCTTCCTGACCATATATTATGTCAAAAAAATACCAGAGAACGAATATTTTTTCAGCCCGAGCTAGTTCAGACCTCTCGACGCAACAGACGAACGCTCCTAATGCGTCTGGATCGGCTTCTGTTCGTACCAGCTCTGTAGCTCTCCTACAGCCCGAACTCATACAGAAAATGGGCAACATCTGTCAAGAAGACTCGGAGAATAGGAATAGCTTTGCGGACCTAGCCCGAGTAGCAGACCCAGTTCAGACCTCTGCATGCAACAGCCGAACGGACCTGATGATTCCGAACCAGTTTCTGTGCGCATGAGCTCTGTAGCTCTCCTATAGCCCGAGTTACGTGCGAAAACGGACAACACCTCTCAAGATGACTCGAACAATACGAATAGTTTCGCGGACGTAGCTCGAGTAGCAGACCGAGTTCAGAGAACTGGATGCAACAGACGAACGCGCCTGAGTATTCTGCATCGGTTTCCGTGTGCATCAGCTCTGTAGCTCCTCTAGAGCTCGAGTTAAGTACAGAAAACCGACAGTCTCTGTCGAAATGACTCGGGCAATACGAATAGTTTTGCGGACCTAGCTCGAGTATGAGACCGATTTCAGACCTCTGCATGCGACGAGCGGGCGCGCCTGATGTCTCCCAATCGGTTTCTGTAATTAACAGCCCTGTAGCTCCCCTACAGCCCGAGTTAAGTACAGAAAACTGACAGCACATCTCAAGATGACTCGAACAATGCGAATAGTATCGCGGACCTCGAGCACCAGACCGAGTTCAGGCCTCTGAATGCAACAGACGAACGCGCCTGATGATTTTGAATCCGTGCCTGTAAGTATCAGCTATGTAGCTGTCCTACAGCTCGAGTTAAGTACGAAAAACCGACAACGCGTATCAACGTGACTCGAAAAAGCGAATCCCGCCCGTGCGCTTTTTGGCAGCAAAAGGTACCCGATCGAGCTGAGATCAAGACGGCGAGCGGGAATAATATCAAATATCATGAGAACAAATACTAGAGCTCAAACGAACTGAGGAATTTCGAGAACAAAATTTTCAACCGACCAAAAGTCAGCAAAAGGTCCGTCAAGATTTTTCTTGCCAACTGGCACCGGCGATGAACCGTCAACCTGGTCTTTTTGCACTCTTTTGCGGACGGTCGATTCGAGCCTCCACGGAGGCAGACCGAAACACAAAGCAACTCAGAACAGAGCCTGAGAGCAAAACGCTGAGCGTACTAACAGCGAAGCTGTACAGCAATGCCCAAGAGCGTATATCACACTAAGAAACAACTAAAATGGGATAAATAGTAAAAGCAATGCGAGACCATGCAGAAACCACATACGGCGATGAACCGTCAACCTGGTCACCGCCGGGAACCTCGTAGAGCTCCTTTCACGCGTGACTGTGCTCAGAGTCGAAGGAGAGAGCTTCTCGAGGCATTTCTCAAAAAAATAAACATTGATTTTTCATGTCGACATAAAGTTGGTTCCCCCTAGTGTTTTGATAATAAAATGCGCCTACAGAGCTCATATTAAGACGCAGAGGCCCTCACAGTCGTCTACAGGTGCGAAAAATCTGTTTTCTCAAAATGAATTGTTGTTAAATGCCCTTCAAATCTTAGCAAAACCGACCCAAAGTTATCACATCTTCTTTTCTGGCCGGATCGACCAACTAGCTCCACCCCGCGCCAGAATTCCTCTAGCTCATCGATAACGAAGAGCTCTACGAGGTACTAGCTCTCCAGCGCGCCGGAATTACTCTTAAGCTTCCAGCAACTAGCTAAGAGAAGCTCCACGAGTTACTACAGGTGCGAAAAATACCGCCCCTTGAAACGAATGTTCAAATATCTCACCATGTTTTCCCAACCGGCCCAAAGTTCACACATTCTCCGTCGGGGCCGGGTCGGCCAACTGGGAAGCGGCGGTAAACCGTCAACCAGGTCACCGCCGTGCACCTCGTAGAGCTCTTTTGTTGACAGCGCTCCTCGGAACACATGAAGGAAGCTTCTGAAGCGAGAACCGAAAAACTCGAAAAAATACGATTTTTCGGTTTTCATCCAAAGTCGGTTCCTGCAAGTCTTTTCGTAGTAATATTGCAGCTACGGACCTGAGAATTTAACTGGCAGACGCGGCCTAACCCACTACACGTGAGAAAAATCTGGCTCCTCAAAATGAATTGTCAAATATCTTTCAAATCTTAGCAAAACCGACCCAAAGTCAGCACTTTGTCTCTTAAGGCCGGGTCGACCGCCGGAAACCTCGTAGAGCTCTTTTCTTTCGCGGCGATCGTCGGAACACGTGAAGAAAGCTTCTAAAGCGAGAAACGAAAATATCGAAAAAACACGTTTTTCTGATTTTATCCAACGTCGGGTCCTGCAAGTGTTTTGATAATAATAGTGCAGCTACGGACCTGAGAATTGAACTGGCAGACGCGGCATAACCCACTACAGGTGAAAAAAATCTGGTTTCTTAAAATGAATTGTCAAATATCTTTGAAATCTGAGAAAAACTGACCCCAGGTCACCACATTGTCTCTTAACGTCGGGTCTGCCAACTAGCTCCACCCCGCGCCGGAATTCCTCTAGCTCATCGATGCCGAAGAGCTCTACGAGGCACTGGGCGCCGGCGGTAAACCGTCAACCTTTCTCACCGCCGGGGGACTTGTAGAGCTTCCTGACTATATAATGTCCAAAGAATTAGCAGAAAAGAATTAGCAGAGAACGAATAGTTTTTCAGCCCGAGCGCTGATAGCAGAATGATCTCAGGCGTCTAGTGATATCCCATTGTGTCTGCGCTCACAACAGACCCAAACCAAGCGTCTAGATGCTTCGCGCCCCATGATGTCCTTCTGATTTTTCGGCCGAAGAGCTCTCGAGCTGCTCTGCAGCTCGAGTTCAGTGAAGAAATTCACCGTCGTTTGGAAAACAATTGTCGGTCGAATACGAATAGTTTTGTGAACCTAGCTCGGGTAGCAGACCGAGTTAAGACCTCTCGGTGCAACAGACGAACGCTCCCAATGCTTCTGCATCAGTTTCGGTGCGCACCAGCTCTGTAGCTCTCCTACAGACCGATTTCAATACACAAAATGGACAACATCTGTCAAGATGACTCGAAGAGTACGAACAGTTCTGCAGACCTAGCCCAAGTAGCAGACCTAGTTCAGACCTCCGGATGCAACAGACGAACGGGCCTGATGATTTCGAATCAGTATCTGTGCGTATGAGCTCTGTAAAACGGACAGCACCTCTCAAGATGACTCGAACGATACGAATAGTTTCGCGGACCTAGCTCGAGTAGCAAACCGAGTTCGGACCTCTGGATCCAACAGACGAACACGCCTGATTATTCTGCATCGGTTTCTGTGCATATCACCTCTGTAGCTCCCCTAGAGCTCGAGTTAAAAACAGAAAACCGACAGTCCCTATCGAGATGACCCGAGCGATACGAATAGTTTTGCGGACCTACCTCGAGTAGCAGACCGATTCCAGACCTCTGCATGCGACAGGCAGACGCGCCTGATCTCTCCGAATCGATTTCTGCAATTCGCAGCCCTGAAGCCCCCGAACCCAAGCTAAGTAGAGAAAACTGACAACACCTCTCAAGATGACTCGAACAATACGAACAGTTTCGCGGACATACTTCGGGCAGCAGACCGAATTCAGATCTCGATGCAACAGACGAACGCGCCTAATCATTCTGAATCGGTCCCTGTAAGTATGAGCTCTGTAGCTGTCCTACAGCTCGAGTTAAGTACAGAAAAACGACGACGCGTGTCAAGATGACCCCAAACGGCCGATCCCGCCCCTGTGCTTTTTGGCAATAATATCTACCCGATCGACCTGAGATTAAGACGGCGAGCGGGAATAAGATCGAATATCATGGGAAAACTACTAGAGCTCAAACGAATTGGGGAATTTCGAGAACAAAATTCAAGCGACCAAAAGTCAGCAAAAGATTCGTCGAGATTTTTCTTGCCAACTAGCTCTCCAGCGTCCCAGAACTGGGAACCGGCGGTAAAACGTCAACCAGGTTACCGTCGGGGCCCTCGTAGAGCTCTTTTCTTCACACGGAGCTCCTCGGTAGACATGAAGGAAGCGTCTGGAGCAAGACCTGAAAACTCGAAAAATCACGTTTTTCTGTTTTTATCCAACGTGGGTTCCCCCAAGTGTTTTGATAGTAATACTGCAGCTACGGACCTGAGAATGTCACTGGCAGACGCGGCACAACCGACTACAGGTGCGAAAAATCTGGTTTCTTAAAATGAATTGTCGAATATCTTTCAAATCTTCGCAAAACCGACCCAAAGTTACCACATCTTCTTTTCTGGTCGGGTCGACTAACTAGCTCCACCCCGCGCCGGAACTGGGCGCCGGCGTTAAACCGTCAACCTTTCTTACCGCTGGGGGACTCGTAGAGCTTCCTTGCCATCTACTATGTCGAAAAAATTGGCAGAGCACGAATAGTTTTTCAGCCTCCGCTGATAGCAGACTCGAATACAAGACTGAGTTCAGAGCTCATGATGCTGAATCGATTGATGTGCGTACGAGCTCTGCGGCCCTTTACCATATCAAGTTAAGCACAGAAACCGACAGCATCTGTCAAGATAACTCGATTAATACGAATAGGTTCATGGATCTAGCTCGAGTAACAGACCGAGTTTCCATATGCGGTCGGGTCCCCGAGTTCAACGGATAGCAAAACTGCATGCAGAGAGCTGAGCTACTCTGGAAACAAAGTTTATATGCCAATGCGACGCGCAAAAGTCTGCTTTCTCAAAACAAATGGTTAAATATCTTTCAAATCTGGACAAAACCGGCCAAAAGTCACGACTTTGTCCGTTCTGGTCGGGGGTCGGCCAACTAGCTCCACCCCGCACCGGAAATCCTCTAGCTCATCGATGCCGAAGAGCTCTACGAGGTACTAGCTCTCCAGCGCCCCGGAACTGGGAGCCGGCGGTAAACCGTCAACCAGGTTACCGCCGGGACCCTCGTATCGTAGAGCTCCGAATAGACCAAGTCGGTTCCGAGATAACAACAGAAAAACGCTTCTCAATAACAGCTTGAAAAATAAAGAAATGTTGTTTTCGGTCGTACACAATGTTGGTTCCCCCTAGTCTTTTGATCGAAATAATACAGCTAGGGCCCTGAGAATTGCACCATCGAAAGCGCCATGATCCACTGCATAGAATAAAGATTCAAATTTGCAAAACGAATTTCAAAACTGGGCGCCGGCGGTAAACCGTCAACCTTTCTTACCGCCGGGGGACTCGTAGAGCTTCCTGACCACATATAATGTTGAAAAAATTGCAAAGAACGAACAGTATTTCAGCCCGAGCGATTTCAGACCTCTCGATGCAACAGTCGGCCGCCCCTGATGCTCCTGGATCGTCTCTGTGCGCACGAGCTCTGTAGCTCACCTACAGCCCCGAGTTACGTGCGAAAATCAACAGCACCTCTCAAGATAACTCGAACAATATGAATAGTTTCGCGAACCCAGCTCGAGTATCAGACCGAGTTCAGACCTCTTAATGCGACAGGCGGACGCGCCTGATGTCTGAAAATCGATTCCTGTGATTACCCGCCCTGTAGCACCCTACAGCCCGAGTTAAGTGCAGAAAACCGGCAGCACCTCTCAAGATGACTCGAACAATACGAATAGTTTCGAGGACCTAGCTCGGGCCCGAGACCGAGTTCGGAGCTACGGATTGCGCCTGATGTCTGAAAATCGATTCCTGCGATTACCAGCCCTCTAGCTGTCCTACAGCTACCTCTCAAGATAACTCGAACAATACGAATAGTTTCGCGAACCTAGCTCGGGCAGCAGACCGAGTTCAAAGCTTTGGATTCAACGAACAAGCGCGTCTGATGTCTGCAAATCGTTTCCTCTGATTACCAGCCCTGTAGCCCCCTATCCGAGTTTAGTACAGAAAACTAAGAGCATCTCTCAAGATGACTCGGGCAATACGAATAGTTTCGCGAACCTAGCTCGGGCAGGAGACCGAGTTCAGACCTCTGGATGCGACAGGCAAACGCGTCTGATGATTCTGAATCTGTTTCTGTGCGTATGAGCTTTGTAGCTGCCCTACAGCTCGAGTTAAGTACAAAAGATTGACAGCACCTCTCAAGATGACTCGAACAATACGAATAGTTTCGCACATCTAGCTCGGGCAGCAGACCGAGTTCAGACCTCT
The DNA here is from genome assembly GCA_963575745.1 of Prorocentrum cordatum. Taxonomy (NCBI): domain Eukaryota; class Dinophyceae; order Prorocentrales; family Prorocentraceae; genus Prorocentrum; species Prorocentrum cordatum. Next base: position 71,615 of record CAUYUJ010021794.1, on the reverse strand, counting down.
GTAGACGACAGGCGAACGCGCCTGATGGTTCCGAATTTGTTTCTGTAAATATGAGCTCTGTAGCTGCCCTACAGCTCGAGTTAAGTACGAAATACCGGCAACGCGTGTCAAGATAACTCAAAACAGCCGATCCCGCCCGTGTGCTTTTAGGCAGCAAAAGGTACCCTATCGAGCTGAGATCAAGATGGCGAGCGGGAATAAGATCGAATATCATGGAAAATATACTAGAGCTCTAACGAATGGTTGAATTTCGAAAACAAAATTTTCAACCGATCAGAAGTCAGCAAAAGGTCCGTCGAGATTTGTTTTGCCAACTAGCTCTCCAGCGCCCCGGGATTACTCTTAAGCTTCCAGCAACTGGGAACCGGCGGTAAACCGTCAACCAGGGTACCGCCCGGCACCTCGTAGAGCTCTTTTCTTACATAGCGCCCCTCGGAAAACATGAAGGACGCTTCTGAAGCGAGAGCCGAAAAACTCGAAAAATGACGGTTTTCGGTTTTCATCAAAGTCGTGTCCTCCAAGTTTTGATAGCAATACAACACCTGCGGACCTGAGAATTTGACCGGCAGACGCGGAATAACCCACTCTCCTCCCTCCATCCCTGCCTCCTGACCGAAAAAGCTTATCAGATGACTCAGAAAAACGCATTTTTTACTGTCGATACAAAGTCGGTTCCTCCAACTGTTATGATAGTAATACTGCTCCTAGAGCCATAAAACAATAACTAGGATCTGCGACACAGCTCACTACAGGGAATGGAAATCTCACTTCTGAAAACAAATTTCAAAATTTTGCATAGAGCGAAAAAAAAACGACCCCAGGTTACCACATCCTCTCTGTTGGTCAGGCCGGCCAACTAGCTCCACCCTGCGTCCGAATTCCTCTTAGCTCTTTACTGAAGAGCTCTACGAGGTACTAGCTAAGGGAAGCTCTACGAGTTATATCTGGCCATCTTCAAAAAAACGACCCCAGGTCACCACATTGTCCGCCCGGGCCGAGTTGGCCAACTAGCAGCACCCCGTGCCGGAATTCCTCTAGCTCATCGATGCCGAAGAGCTCTACGAGGTATTACTCTTAAGCTTCCAGCAACTAGCTTAGGGAAGCTCTACGAGTTATTCCTCAAGCTCATCGATGACGAAGAGCTCTACGAGGGACTAGCTCCATCCCGCGCCCGAATTTCTCTTAGCTCATCTTGCCGAAGAGGTCGACGACAATTATTCTCGAAATTGTTCTTGCCAACTAGCTCTCCAGCGCGCCGGAATTACTCTTCAGTTTCCAGCAACTAGCTAAGGGAAGCTCTACGAGTAACTTGGTGCGTCAAAAACCTGAAGAGCAAAGAGACCCTCGGGGACGGGAAATCTTCCCTAGAATGCTCTGCGGAGCTCCCCTGCAGCGCTTCTGAAGCGCTTCCACGCGTGCCTGCATGCGGGCAGGCACACGTGGACGCGCGTCGGAAACGCCCCCGAACCCGCTGCTGGCTCGGGCGAGTTGCTGCTAGGATCGTAGGGCGGCAAAGGTGGCCTGCTGGCGGGCGCACCCACCGTCCGGCGTCTAATCTTAAACCTATAGCTCTCAGAGAGCTCTCCGGGAATATCTGTCAAATCTTCGGAAAACCGACCCAACGTTACCACATCTTCTTTTCTGGTCGGGTCGACCAACTAGCTCCACCCCGCGCTGGAATTCTTCTAGCTCATCGATGACGAAGAGCTCTACGAGGTATAACGAAGAGCTCTACGAGAGACTATTCGCGCTTTTGCACTTTTTGTGAGAGGGGATGTTTGCTGATATACACCTATACGGAGCTCTGATATACACCTATCGCCAGGATTTGCTGCGAAGCGGTAGTCGGCCGAGATCGGTCTGCTACCAGAACTGCGACTCGGAATATATTTGCACTCTGCTAAGTTTAGATAGGCGTTGTTGGTTTCTCCAATGAATGCGAGCTGTAGACCAGCCACGGAGATGGGAAAAATGTTCGTATGGAAATGATCGCGAGCGCTAGTCTGCAGTATCAAGACGTCTGAGATTGGTCTACTACCAGAGCAGCGACTGCAAACTATTATTCTTGCTACAAGCAGCCACTGAGCTCGCTGCACACGCGACGATAGCTTCTCAGGGTTTACATAGATCCTGAAATATCTGTTCAGCTTATGCCGTGTACTTTCTTGCGTGGGTGTTTGCCTCAACTACACTCGAGCTGCGGACAAGAACTGGGCGCCGGCGGTAAACCGTCAACCTTTCTTACCGCCGGGGGACTTGTAGAGCTTCCTGACAATGTTTTATGTTCAAAGAATTAGCAGAGAACGAATAGCTTTTCAGCAGCGTGTAGAAAATACCACTAGGGAGAAAATAGCAGAGTACGAATCCGTTCTTGGCTGCGCTCACAACATGCAACCGACGAACGCGCCTGATGATTCTGAATCGATTTCTGTGAGTATGAGCTCTGTAGCTGCCCTACAGCTCGAGTTAAGTACAACATACCGACAACGCGTATCAAGATGACTCGAAACAGCCGGTCCCGCCCGTGTGCTTTTTGGCGGTAAAAGGTACCCGATCGAGCTGAGATCAAGACAGCGAGCGGGAATAAGTGGATGCAACAGACGAGCGCGCCTGATTATTCTGCATCGGTTTCTGTGCGCACGAGCTCTGTAGCTCCTCTAGAGCTCGAGGTAAGTGCAGAAACCGACAGTCCCTGTCAAGATGACCCGAGCGATGCGAACAGTGTTGCGACCTAGCTCGAGTAGCAGACCGAGTTCAGACCTGTGCATGCGACAGACGGACGCGCCTGACGTCTCCGAATCCGTTTCTGCAATAACCAGCCCTGTAGCCCCCCTACAGACCGAGTTAAGTACGAAAACCGACAGGAGCTCTCAAGATGACTCGAACAATACGAACAGTTTCGCGGACCTCGCTCGGGCAGCAGACCGAGTTCAGACCTCTAGACGCAACCGACTAACGCGCCTGATGATTCTGAATCGATTTCTGTGAGTATGAGCTCTGTAGCTGCCCTACAGCTCGAGTTAAGTGCAGAAAACCGACAACGCGTATCAAGATGACTCGAAACAGCCGATCCCGCCCGTGTGCTTTTTGGCAGTAAAAGGTACCCGATCGAGCTGAGATCAAGACAGCGAGCGGGAATAAGATCGAATATCACAGGAAAAAATACTAGAGCTCTAACGAATGGGAATTTCGAGAACAAAATTTTCAAGCGACTAAAAGTCACCAAAGGGCCGTCGAGATTTTTCTTGCCAACTAGCTCTCCAGCGCCCCGGAACTGGGCGCCGGCGGTATACTGTCAACCTTTCTTACCGCCGGGGAACTCGTAGCTTCCTGACCACATGTAATGTGAATCAAGATTGTAGAGAACGAATAGCTGTTCAATCCGAGCGGTTTCAGAGCTCTCGATGCAACAGCCGAACGCCCCTGATAACTCTGGATCGTTTTCTGCGCGTACCAGCTCGTAGCTCTCCTACAGCCCGAGTTCAAAACAGGAAAGGGACAACGGTGACTTGAAGAATACGAATAGTTTTGCGGATCTAGCCCGAGTAGCAAACCCAGTTCAGACCTCTGGATGCAACAGACGAACGCGCACAATGATTTCGAATCAGTTCCTGTACGTATCAGCTCTTCAGCTGTCCTACAGCCCGAGTTGCGTGCGAAAAGACAGCACCTCTCAAGATGATTCGAAGAATACGAATAGTTTGGCGAACCTGGTACGAGTAGCAGACCGAGTTCAGACCTCTGAATGTGACAGACGGACGCACCTGATGTCTCGGAATCGATTTCTTTGACTATCAGCCCTATAGCCCCCCTACAGCCCGAGTTAAGTGCAGAAAACCGACAGCACCTCTCAAGATGACTCGAATGATACAAATAGTTTCGCGAACCTGGCTCGAGTAGCAGACCGAGTTCAGACCTCTGAATGCGATAGGCGGACGCGCCTGATGTCTCCGAATCGATTATTGACTGTCAGCCCTGTAGCCCCCTGAGAGCCCGAGTTAAGTGCAGACAATTGACAGCACTTCTCAAGATTTCGCGAACAGTATAAATAGTTTTGCGGACCTAGCTCATGCTGCAGACCGAGTTCAGCTCTGAATTCAATAGACAAAAGCGCCTCATTATTTTAATCGGGTTCTGTGTATCAGCTCTGTAGCTGTCCTATAGCTCGAGTTAGGTATGAAAAAACCGACAACGTCTCTCGAGATGACTCGTAACGGCCAATCCCGCCTGCCTGCTTGTTGGCAGTAAAAGGTATCCGATCGAGCTGAGATCAAGACGGCGAGCGGGAATAAGATCGAATATCATGGGAAAGAATACTAGATATCAAACGAACTGTTGAATTTGGAGAACAAAATTTTTAACCGACCAAAAGTCACCAAAAGGTCCGTCGATATTTTTCTTGCCAACTAGCTCTCCAGCGCTCCGGAATTACTCTTAAGCATCCAGCAACTTGCTAAGGGAAGCTCTACGAGTTATTGGAATCGGCGGTAAACCGTCAACCAGGTTACCGCCGGGAACCTCGTAGAGCTTTTTTCTTGCATGGCGATCGTCGGAACACGTGAAGAAAGCTTCTGGAGCGAGGAACAAAAAACTCGAAAAATCACGTTTTTCTGTTTTTATCCAACGTCGGTTCCGCCAAGTGTTTTGATAGTAATACCGCACTTACGGACCTGAGAATTTGACTGGCAAACGCGGGATAGCCCACTACAGGTGCGAAAAATCTGGTTTCTCAAAATGAATTGTCAAATATCTTTCCAATCTTAGCAACCCACAGAAAGTTGTCACTGGCGCCGGCGGTGAACCGTCAACCTAGTCACCGCCGGGAACCTCGTAGAGCTCCTTACACTGGTGAGAGTGCTCAGAATCAAAGCAGAGTCATAAAATGAAGATTTTTCGAAAATCTTGATTTGGGATTTTTTCGATGTTCATATTCGCTCGGTTCCTGGAAGTCAACTCACAAGAAAATGCATCGGGAGAGCTGAGCTTCTGTCAGAGAGAAGTTTATATGCCAATGCTTGGCGAAAAAATCTGCTTTCTCAAAATAAATGGTCAAATATCTTTCAAATTTTCGAAAACCCAACCAAAAGTCACCAATTTGCCCGCCCCGGCCGGGTGGGCCAACTAGCTCCACCCCGCGCCGGAATTCCTCTAGCTCATCGATGACGAAGAGCTCTATGGCACCGGCGGTAAAGCGTCAACCTGGTCACCGCCGGGAACCTCGTAGAGCTTATTCCACGCGTGAGAGTGCTCAGAGTCGAAAGGGAGAGCTTCTGGAGGCATTTCTCAGAAAATTGAAAATTCATACAGGTGCGAAAAATCTGGTTTCTGACAATAACTGGTGAAATATCTTTCAAATATTCGCAAAACCACCCAAACTGGGCGCCGGCGGTAAACCGTCAACCTTTCTTACCGCCGGGGGACTCGTAGAGCTTCCTGACAATATATAATGTCGAAAAAACATTGCTGAGAACGAATAGTTTTTGAGCCCAAGCGATTTCAGACCTCTTGACGCAACAGCGGAACGCCCGATGCTTCTGGATTGTCTTCTCTACGAGCTTTGTAGCTCTCCTACAGCCCGAATTACGTGCGTAAATCGACAGCACCTCTCAAGATGACTCGAACCAAACAAATAATTTCGCAAAACCAGCTCGAGTATCAGACCCAGTTCAGACCTCTGAATGCGACAGGCGGACGCGTCTCATGTCTCTGAATCAATTCCTCTGATTACCAGCCCTGCAGCCCCCCTACAGCCCGAGTTAAGTGCAGAAAACCGACAGGACCTCTCAGGATGACTTGAAGAATACAAATAGTTTCGCGGACATAGCTTCGGCAGCAGACCGAGTTCTGAGCTCTGGATTCGGCAGGCAGACGCGCCTGATGTCTTCAAATCGATTCCTGTGACCACCAGCACTGTGGCCGCCCTAAAGCCCCAGTTAGGTGGAGGATACCGACAGCACCTCTCAGGATGACTCGAACAATACGAATAGTTTCGCGATTCTAGATCGGGCAGCAGACCGAGTTCAGAGCTCTGGATTCAACAGACAAACGCGACTGATGATTTCAATCGGTTTCTGTAAGTATCAGCTCTGTAGCTGTCGTATAGCTCGAGTTAAGTACAGCAAACCAAGAGCGCATGTCAATATGACTCGAATAATACAAATAGGTTTGCAGGCCTAGCTCGGCTAGCAGGCCGAGTTCAGACCTCTGGATGCAACAGACGAACGCGCCTGATCATTCTGAATCGATAAGCTGTGCTTGCCAGCTCTGTAGCTGTCCTGTATCTCGAATTCAGTCATACCGACAGCGCGTGTTAAGATGACTCGAAACGGCCGATCCCGCCTGGACGCTTCGGGCAGTAAAAGGTACCCGATCGAGCTGAGATCAAGATGGCGAGCGGGAATAAGATCGAATATCACGGGAATACTGGAGCTCTGACGAATACTTGAATTTCGAGAACAAAATGTTCAACCGACCAAAAATCACCAGAAGGTCCGTCGAGATTTTTCTTGCCAACTAGCTCTCCAGCGCCCCGGAATGACTCTGAAGCTCCCAGCAACAACTTGCTAAGGGAAGCTCTACGAGTTAAGTTGCCACTTTGTCTTTTCTGGTCGGTCGACGAACCAGCTCCACCCCGCGCCGGAATTCCTCCAGCTCATCGACTCGCGCCGGCGGTGAACCGTCAACCTGGTCACCGCCAGGAACCTCGTAGAGCTCCTTTCACGCGTGAACGAGCTTAGAGTCGGAAGAGAGAGCTTCTGGAGAGGCATTTCTCGGAAAATTGAACATTGACTATTTTCATGTGCAAATGAAGTTGGTTGCTCCAAGTGTTTTGATCGTTAAAGTGCGCCTACAGAGCTCATATTAAGACGCAGAGGCCATCATAGTCGTCTACAGGTGCGAAAAATCTGTTTTCGCAAAATGAATTGTCAAATATCTTTCAAATCAAAAACAACCCAAAGTTGTCACATTGTCTCTTCTGGTCGGGTCGGCCAACTAGCTCCACCCCGCGCCGGAATTCCTCTGTCGACGAACCAGCTCCACCCCGCGCCGGGATTCCTCCAGCTTATCGATGACGAAGAGCTCTACGAGGTACGAGGTACTGGCGCCGGCGGTGAACCGTCAACCTGGTCACCGCCGGGAACCTGTAGAGCTCCTTGCACGCGTAAGAGTGCTCAGATGTAAAGCAGACAGCTTCTCGGAGCATTCCTAGAAAAACACAATTTCCATTTTTCGGTGTCGACATGATGTCGGTTCCTCCAAATGTTTGGATATTAAAACTCTCTCCTGAGAGCTCAGATGCTCGCAGAAGGGAGTTTGGATACTGATGCTCGGAGTAAAAATCTCCTGTCTCAAAATAAATTGTCAAATATCTTTCAAAAATTTGCAACACCCACCAAAAGTTGTCACATTGTCCTTTCTGGTCGGGTCGGACAACTAGCTCCAGCCCGCGCCGGAATTCCTCTACCTCATCCTTAAGGAAAAGCTCTACGATGTACATTGTCTCTTTTCGGGTCGGCCAACTAGCTTCACCCCTCGCCGGAATTCCTCTACCTCATCCATAACGAAGAGCTCTACGAGGTACTGGCGCCGGCGGTGAACCGTCAACCTGGTCACCGCCGGGAACCTCGTAGAGCTCCTCCCACGCGTGAGGAGCTCAGAGTCGGAAGAGAGAGCTTCTGGAGGCATTTCTCGAAAAGATGAACATCTATTTTTTGCATGTCAACATGAAGTTGGTTGCTCCAAGTGTTTCGATAGTAAATGTGCGCCTACAGAGCTCATATGAAGACGCAGAGGCCATCATAATCGTTTATAGGTGCGAAAAATCTGGTTTCTCAAAATGAATTGTCAAATATCTTTCAATCTTTGGAATACCGACCCAAAGTTGTCACATTGTCTCTTCTTGTCGGGTCCACCAACCAGCTCCACTCCGCGCCGGAATGTCTCTAGCTCATCGATGCCGAAGAGCTCTACGAGGTACTGGCATCGGCCGTGAACCGTCAACCTGGTCACCGCCGGGAACCTCGTAGAGCTCCTCCTACGCGTAAGAGTGCTGAGCGTCGAAGGAGAAAATTTCTGGAGGCATTTTTCAACAATTGAACATGTATTTGTTTGATGTCGACATGAAGTTGGTTCCGCCGAGTGTTTTGATAGTAAATGTGCGCCTACAGAGCTCATATTAAGACGCAAAGGCCCTCACATTTGTCTACAGGTGCGAAACATCTGCTTTCTTAAAAAGAAATGTCAAACTGGCGCCGGCGGTGAACCGTCAACCTACGTCACCGCCGGGAACCTCGTAGGGCTCCTCACACTGCTAAGAGTGCTGAGAATCGAACTAGATTTTAAAAAATAGAGATTTTCGAAAAAATTTTTTTTGATTTTTTTGATGTTTCTCAAAATGAATTGTCAAATATCTTTCAAATAATGGCAAAACGGACCAAAAGTTACCACTTTGTCCTTCTGGCCGGGTGGGCCAGCTAGCTCCACCCCGCGCCGGAATTCCTGTAGCTCATCGATAACGAAGAGCTCTACGAGGTACTGGCGCCGGCGGTGAACCGTCAACCTGGTCACCGCTGGGAACCTCGTAGAGCTCCTTCCAGGGAACAAAGTTTACATTCCAATGCTCGGCGTAAAAATCGCCTTTCTCAAAATGAATGGTCAAATATCTTTCAAATTTCGCAAAACCACCCAAAAGTTGCCACTTTGTCCTTTCTGGTCGGGTCGACCAACTAGCTCCACCCCGCGCCGGAATTCCTCTAGCTCATCGATGCCGAAGAGCTCTACGAGGTATGGTCAAATCTCTCTCATATCTTGGCAAAACCAGAAGTTAACACTTTGTCCTTTCTCGCCGGCTCGGCCACATGGGCGCCGGCGGTAAACCGTCAACCTTCCTTACCGCCGGGGGACTCGTAGAGCTTCCTGACAATATATAATGTCGAAAAAAATTGCAGAGAACGAATAGTTTTTCAGCCCAAGCGATTTCAGACCTCTCGATGCAACAGCCGAACGCCCCCGATGCTTCTGGATTCTCTTCTGCACGAGCTCTGTAGCTCTCCTACAGCCCGAGTTACGTGCGTAAATCGACAGCAACCCTCAAGTCCAGGCCTCTGAATGCGACAGGCGGACGCGCCTGATGTTTCCGAATCGATTCCTGTGCATATCAGCCCTGCAGCCCCCCTACAGCCCGAGTTAATAAGTGCAGAAAACCGACAGCATCTCAGGATGACTCGAACAGTACGAATAGTTTCGCGGATCTGGTTTGGGCAGCAGACCGAGTTCCGAGCTCTGGATTCGACAGGTGGACGCGCCTGATGTCTCCGAATCGATTCCTGTGACTACCAGCACTGTAGCCCCCCCACACAACCCGAGTTAAGTACAGAAAACCGACAGCATCTCTCAAGATGACTCGAACAATACGAATAATTTTGCGATTCTAGAGCTGGCAGACCGAGTTCAGAGCTCTGGATTGAACAGACAAACGCGACTGATGACTCTGAATGGGTTTCTGTAAGTATCAGCTCTGTAGCTGTCATATAGCACGAGTTGAGTACAGAAAAAAGCGCCTGTCAAGATGACTCGAATATCAAGATGACCCGAAACGGCCGATCCCGCCAAAGTGCTTTTTGACAGTACAAGGTACCCGATCGAGCTGAGATCAAGACGGCGAGCGGGCATGAGGTCAAATATCACGGGAAAAATTACTAGAGCTCTAACGAATGGTTGAATTTCGAGAACAAAATGTTCAAACGACAAAAAGTCACCAAAAGCTCCGTCGAGTTTGTCTTGCCAACTAGCTCTCCAGCGCCCCGGAATTACTCTTGAGCTTCCAGCAACAAGTTGCTGAATGAAGCTCTACGAGTTACTGGGCGCCGGCGGTAAGCCGTCAACCTGTCTTACCGCCGGGGGACTCGTAGAGCTTCCTGACAACATATAATGTCGAAAAAAATTACACATAAAAAATAATTTTTCAGCCCAATCGATTCAGACCTCTCGGATGCAACAGCGGAACGCCCCCGATGCTTCTGGCTTTTCTTCTCTACGAGCTCTGTAGCTCTCCTAGAGCCCAAGTTGCGTGCATAAATCGACAGCACCTCTCGAGATGACCCTAACAAAACGAATAGTTTGACAACTAGCTGGAGTATCAGACCGAGTTCAGACCTTTGCATGCGACAGACGGACGCGTCTGATGTTTTCGAATCGATTCCTATGATTACCAGCCCTGCAGCCCCCCAACAGCCCGAGTTAAGTGCAGGAAACCGAGAGCATCTATCAGGATGACTCGAACAATACGAATAGTTTCGCGGACCTAGTTCGGGCAGCAGATAGAGTTCGAAGCTCTGGATTCGAAAGGCGGACGCGCCTGATGTCTCCGAATCGATTCCAGTGATTACCAGCCGTGCAGCCCCCCTACAGCCCGAGTTAAGTGCAGAGAACCGACAGCACCTCTCAGGATTACTCGAATAATACGAATAGGTTTGTGGACCTAGCTCGACTAGCAGACCGCGTTCAGACCTCTCGATCCAACAGACGAACGCGTCTCATCATTCTGAATCGATGAGGTGTGCTCAACAGCTCTGCAGCTGTCCTATATCTCGAGTTAAGATGACTCGAAACGGCCAATCCCGCCTGGATCGCTTTTTGGCAGTAAAAGCTACCCAATCGAGCTGAGATCAAGATGGCGAGCAGAAATGAGATCGAATATCACGGAGAGAAAAATACTAGAGCTCTAACATATGATCAAATTTTAAGAACAAAATGTTGAACCGACCCAATTGCTCAAAATGTACGTCGAGATTTTTCTTGCCAACTAGCTCTCGAGCGCCGCGGAACTTGGGAGCGTCCAAATACCGGAGAGCAAAGGGCACACTTGGCAGCGACCAACCCGGAGAGCGAAGAGACTGGGCGCCGGCGGTAAACCGTCAACCTTGGTTACCGCCGGGAGACTCGTAGAGCTTCCTAGCTCGACTCAAGTTGAGAAAACCGACAGCACCTACCAACATTCCGACTTATAGTGAGTATTTTTGGACCTCTGAATGCGACAGGCGGACGCGTCTGATGTCTGCGAATCGACTCCTGTCATTACCAGCCCTGCAGCCACAGCCGAGTTTTGTGCAGAAAACCAACAGCACCTCTCAGGATGACTCGAACAATACAGTAGTTTCGCAGACCTGATTCGGGCAGCAGACCGAGTTCCGAGCTCTGGATTCGACAGGCGGACGCGCCTGATGTCTTCAAATCGATTCTTGTGACAACAAGCACTGTAGCCCCCCTCAGCGCGAGTTGAGTGCAGAAAATCGAGAGCACTTCTCAAGATGACGATTCTGAATCGGTTTCTGTAAAGATCAGCTCTGTAGCTGTCCTAAATAAAGCTCGAGTTAAGTACAGAAAACCGAGAGTTCTTGTCAAGATGACTCGAATAATAAAGGTTTGCGGACCTAGCTCGGCTAACACACCGAGTTCAGACCTCTGGATTAAACAGGCGAACGCCCCTAATCATTCTACATAGATTAGCAGTGCTTACCAGCTCTGTAGCTGTCCTAAAGCTCGAGTTATGTTCAGCATAACGTCAGCGCGTATCAAGATGACTCGAAACGGCCGATCCCGCCACAGTGCTTTTCGATAATAAGATGCACCCGATCGAGCTGCGATCAAGATGGCGAGCGGGAATAAGATCTAATATCAAGGGAAAAAATGCTAGAGCTCTAACGAATTGTTGAATTCCGAGAACAAAATTTTCAACCGACCAAAAGTCACCAAAAGTTCCGTCGAGATTTTTCTTGCCAACTAGCTCTCGAGCGCGCCGGAATTACTGGCGCCGGCGGTGAACCGTCAACCTGGTCACCGCCGGGAACCTCGTTGAGCTCGTCACACTGGCAAGAGTGCTCAGAATCGGAGTAGAATCAAAAAATTAAGATTTTTCAAAAATCTTCATTTTCGATTTTTTCGATGTTGATATTCGCTAAGTTCCTGGAAGTCAACTCATAAGAAAATGCATCGGCAGAGCTGAGCTGCTGTCGGAGAGGAGTTTATATGCCAATGCGACGCGCAAAAATCTGCTTTCTCAGGATAAATTGTCAAATATCTTTCAAACTTGGTAGTGTCCAAAACCCGGAGAGCATAAGGAAAACGCCAGAAAGCTTTCCGGGCGAGCCGTTCAACGCTCTCGCAAAGCTCTTCTGGCTCTCTGGAAAGCTCCCCTGCAGCGCTTCGGAAGCACTGCCAGAAACGCTTCCATGCGTGCCTGCACGCGTGCAGGCTCGCGTGGAAGCTTGCCGGAAGCTCCCCTGGACCAGCTGCCGGCTCGAACGAACCGCTGCGGGGATTCTGGAGCGGCGAAGATGGGCTGCTGGCGGGCACCACCAACGACCGGCTTCTTATCTTAAACCCTCTAGCTCTCAGCGAGCTCTCCGGGAACATTTGCAAAACCACCCAAAAGTTGCCACATTGTCCGCCTCGGCCGGGTGGGCCAACTGGGCGCCGGCGGTAAACCGTCAACCTTGGTTACCGCCGGGAGACTCGTAGAGCTTCCTAGCTCGACTTAAGTAAAGAAAACCGACAGCACCTCATAGTGAATATTTTTTGACCTCTCAATGCGACAGGCGGACGCGTCTGATGTCTGCGAATCGACTGCTGTTATTACCAGCCCTGCAGCCCCTCTACAGCCCGAGTTAACAGAAAACCGACAGCACCTCTTAGGATGACTCGAACAGCACACCTAGTTCCGAGCAGCACACCGAGTTCTGAGCTCTGGATTCGACAGGCGGACACGCCTGATGTCTTCAAATCGATTCCTGTGACCATCAGCACTGTAGCCCCCCTCAGCGCGAGTTGATTAAAGAAAACCGAGAGCACTCTCAATGACTCGAGCAATACGAATAGTTTCGCGATTCTAGATCCGGCAGCACACCGAGTTCAGAGCTCTAGATTCGACAGACAAACGCAACTGATGATTATGAATCGGTTTCTGTAAATATCAGCTCTGTAGCTGTCCTACAGCCCGAGTTAAGTACAGAAAACCGAGAGTTCCTGTCAGGATGCTCGAAGAATACGAATAGGTTTGCGGACCTAGCTCGGCTGACAGACCCAGTTCAGACCTCTGGGTTCAACAGGCCAACGCGCCTAATCATTCTACATCGATTAGCTGTGCTAACCAGCTCTGTAGCTGTCCTAAAGCTCGAGTTATGTTCAGAAAACCGTCAGCGCGTCTCAAGATGACTCAAAACGGCCGATCCCGCCACAGTGCTTTTCGATAGTAATATTCACCCAATCGAGCTGAGATCAAGATGGCGAGCGGGAATAAGATCTCATATCAAGGGAAAAACTACTGGAGCTCTAACGAATTGTTGGATTTCGAGAACAAAATTTTCAACCGAGCAAAAGTCACCAAAAGTTCCGTCGAGATTTTTCTTGCCAACTAGCTCTCCAGCGCGCCGGAATTACTCTTAAGCTTCCAGCTGCTAGCTTAGGGAAGCTCTACGAGTCACTTGGAAGCGTCGAAAACCCGGAGAGCGAAGAGACCCTCGGGGACAGGAAATTGTTCCTGGACGGCTCTGGGGAGCCCCTCTGCAGCGCTGCTCAAGCGCTGCCAGAAACGCTTCCACGCGTGCCTGCACGCGTGCAGGCACGCGTGGAAGCGTGTCCGCCTCGGCCGGGTGGGCCAATACTGGGAACCGGCGGTAAACCGTCAACCTGGTTACCGCCGGGAACCTCGTAGAGCTCTTTTCATGCACGGCGATCGTCGGAGCACATGAAGAAAGCTTCTGGAACGCGACAGAAAAAAACTCGGGAAATTACGTTTTTTATTTATCCAACGTCGGTTCCTGCAACTCTTTTGATAGTAATATTGCAGCTAGAGACCTGAAAAGTTTACTGGCAGACGCGGCATAACCCACTACACGTGAGAAAAATACCGGTTCTCAAAATGAATTGTCAAATATCTTTCGAATATGAACAAAACGGACCCAAAGTCATCACATTGTCTCTTTTGGTCGGGTCGGCCAACTAGCGCCAACCCGAATTCCTCTAGCTCATCGATGCCGAAGAGCTCTACGAGGTACTAAAACTGGCTCCAGAGAGCTGAGCTGCTCAGAAAACGAAGTTCATATGCCAATGCTCGGAGTAAAAATCTGCTTTCTCAAAATGAATTGTCAAATATATCCTTCAATCTTTTGCAAAACCACCCAAAAGTTACCACTTTGTCCTTTCTGGCCGGGTCGGCCAACTGGGCGCCGGCGGTAAACCGTCAACCTTGGTTACCGCCGGGAGACTCGTAGAGCTTCCTTGCCACATACCATCTCCAAAGAATTAGCAGAGAACGAATAGTTTTTCAGCCCAAGCGATTTTAGACCTCTCGATGCAACAGCCGAACGCCCCTCATGCTTCTGGATCATTTTCTGTGCACACGAGCTCCGTAGCTCTCCTACAGCCCGAGTTACGCGCGAAAATCGACAGCACCTCTCAAGATGACCCGAACAATACAGCTAGTTTCGCGAATCTAGCTGGAGTATCAGACCGAGTTCAGACCTCTCAATGCAGCAGGCGGACGCGCCTGACGTCTCCGAATCGATTCCTGTGATTAACAGCCCTGCAGCCCCCTTACTGCCCGAGTTAAGTGCAGAAAACAGACTGCACCTCTCAAGATGACTCGAACAATGCGAATAGTTTCGCGGACCTAGCTCGGGCAGCAGACCGAGTTTAGAGCTCTGAATGCGACAGGCGGACGCGACGGTAGTCTCCGAATCGATTCCAGTGATTAGCAGCCCTGCAGCTCCCCTACCGCTCGAGTTAAGTGCAGAGAACAGACAGCACCTCTCAAGATGACTCGAAGAATACGAATAGTTTGCGGACCCAGCTCGGGCAGCACACCGAGTTCTGAGCTCTGGATTTGGCAGGCGGACGCGCCTGATGTCTCCGAATCGATTCCTGTGAGTACGAGCCCTGTAGCCCCCTGCAGCCCGAGCTAAGTGCAGAAAACTGACAGCACCTCTTAAGATGACTCGAACAATACAAATAGTTTCGCGAACCTAGCTCGGGCAGCAGACCGAGTTCAGGCCTCTAGATGGAACAGACGAACGCGTCTGCTGATTCGCAATCGAGTTCTGTGAGAATGAGCTCTCTAGCTGCCCTACAGCTCGAGTTAAGTACAGAAAACCGAGAGCGTCTGTCAAGATGACTCGAATAATTCGAATAAGTTTGCGGACCTAGCTCAGCTAGCAGACCGAGTTCAGCCCTCTAGATTCGATAGGCGAACGCGCCTGATCATTCTGAATCGATTAGCTGTGCTTACCAGCTCCGTAGCTGTCCTAAAGCTCGAGTTATGTTCAGATAACCGTCATTGTGTGTCAAGATGACTCGAAACAGCCGATCCCGCCGCGACGCTTTTTTGCAATAATATCTACCCGATCGAGCTGAGATCAAGATGGCGAGCGGGAATAAGATCGAATATGGTCAGAAAAAATACTAGAGCTCTAACGAATTGTTGAATTTCGAGAAAAAAATTCAACCGACCAAAAGTCAGCAAAAGGTCCGTCGAGATTTTTCTTGCCAACTAGCTCTCCAGCGCCCCGGAATTACTCTTGAGCTTCCAGCAACTAGCTAAGGGAAGCTCTACGAGTTACTCGCTCCACCCCGCACCGGAATTCCTCTAGCTCATCGATGCCGAAGAGCTCTACGAGGTACTTGGTAGCGTCCACAACCCGGAGAGGGAAGAGACCCTTTGGAAACGGGAAGCTCCCCAGCAGCGCGGCCGAAGCGCTGGCAGAAACGCTTCCATGCGTGCCTGCACGCGCGCAGGCACGCGTGGAAGCTTGCCGGAAGCTCTCCCGGACCAGTTGCCGGGTCGCCGGGGTCGCTGCGAGGCCTGTGGACCGCCGTGGAAGAGCTCCTGGCGGGCAGAACCACCGCCCGGCTTCTAATCTTAAACCCTTTAGCTCTCAGCGAGCTCTCCGGGAATTTTCAACCGACCAAAAGTCAGCAAAAGTCCGTCGAGATTTTTCTTGCCAACTAGCTCTCCAGCGCGCCGGAATTACTGGGAAAGGGCGGTAAACCGTCAACCAGGTTACCGCGGGGACCCCCGAAGAGCTCTTTTCTCACACCGCGCTCCTCAGAACACAGGGAATAAGCTTCTGGAGTGAGAAACGAAAAAAAAGAAAAATCTCGTTTTTCTGTTTTTATCGAACGTCGGTTGCTCCAAGTGTTTTGATAGAAATACTGCACCTACGGACCTGAGAATTCTACTGGCAGACGCGTCTTAACCCACTACAGGTGCGAAAAATCTGCTTCCTCAAAATGAATTGTCAAATATCTTTCAAATATTAGCAAAACCACCCAAAGTGGGCGCCGGCGGTAAACCGTCAACCTTGGTTACCGCCGGGAGCTTCCTAGCTCGACTTCAGTTGAGAGAACCGACAGCACCTACCAACATTCCGACTCATAGTGAATATTTTTTTGACCTCTGAATGCGACAGGCGGACGCCTACCGCCCGAGTTAACTGCAGAAAACCGACAGCACCTCTCAGGATGACTCGAACAATACAGTAGTTTCGCAGACCTAATTCGGGCAGCAGACCGAGTTCCGAGCTCTGGATTCGACAGGCGGACGCGCCTGATGTCTTCAAATCGATTCATGTGACCACCAGCGCTGTAGCCCCCCTCAGAGCGAGTTGAGTGTAGAAAACCGAAAGCACATCTCAAGATGACTCGACCAATACGAATAGTTTCGCGATTCTAGATCGGGCAGCAGACCGAGTTCAGAGCTCTGGATTCGACAGACAAACGCAACTAAAGATTCTGATTCGGTTTCTGTGAACATCAGCTCTGTAGCTGTCCTACAGCTCGAGTAAAGTACAGAGAACCGAGAGTTCCTGTCAAAATGACTCAGATAATACGAATAGGTTTGCGGACCTAGGCTAACAGACCGAGTTCAAACCTCTCGATTCAACAGGCGAACTCGCCTAATCATTATACATCGATTGGCTGTGCTTACCAGCTCTGTAGCTGTCCTAAAGCTCGAGTTATGTTCAGAATACTGTCAGTGCGTATCAAGATGACTCAAAACGGCCGATCCCGCCACAGTGCTTCTCGATAGAAATATTCACCCGATCGAGCTGAGATCAAGATGACGAGCGGAAATAAGATCGAATATCACAGGAAAACATACTAGAGCTCTAACGAATGTTCAAATTTCCGTCGAGATTTTTCTTGTCAATTACTGGGCGCCGGCGGTAAACCGTCAACCTTGGTTACCGCCGGGAGACTCGTAGAGCTTCCTAGCTCGACTAAAGTTAAGAAAACCGCACCTACCAACATTCCGACTCATAGTAAATTTGTTTACCTCTGAATGCGACAGGCGGACGCGTCTGATGTCTGCGAATCGACTCCTATCATTACCAGCGCTGCAGCTCCCCTACAGCCTGAGTTAAGTGCAGAAAACCGACAGCACCTCTCAGGATGATTCGAACAGTACAGTGGTTTCGCAGACCCAAATTCGGGCAGCAGACAGAGTTCCGAGCTCTGGATTCGACAGGCGGACGCGCCTGATGTCTTCAAATCGATATCTCTGACTACCAGCACTCTAGCCTTCCTCAGCGCGAGTTCAGTGAAGAAAACCGAGAGCACGTCTCAAGATGACTCGACCAATACGAACAGTTTCGCGATTCTAGATCGGGCAGCAGACCGAGTTCAGAGCTCTGGATTCGACAGAGGAACAGTTATGTGAATATCAGCTCTGTAGCTGTCCTCCAGCTCGAGTTCTCAGGATGACTCGAACAATGCGAATATTTTCGCAGACCTAGTGCGGGCAGCAGACAGTGTTCGAAGCTCTCGATTCGAAAGGCGGACGCGCCTGATGTCGCCGAATCGATTCTAGGCCATGCAGCTGCCCTACAGCCCGAGTTAAGTGCAGAGAACGAAGAGCCTCTCAAGATGACTCGAACAATATGAACAGTTTTTGCGATTCTAGATCGGACAGCAGACCGAGTTCAGAGCTCTGTAGCAATAGACAAGGGCCACTGATGATGCTGAACTGGGAGCCGGCGGTAAACCGTCAACCTGGTTTCGTTTTTTTCGTTTCGCGGACACACGGGCCCTAAGGCCCAGTCCAGTCCGAGGCGGGCGGGCACGCCAAACGCGGGCCACCGAGCGGCTAAGGCGAAAGCCTCACCACGCCAAGCACGTGGGGGGCGGCTTAGGCGGTAGCCTCTGGCAGCTCTTATAAGGAGTGTGTACATCAACACAATGTGTGCACGCATGAAGGCAACAACACAAATGAGAATCATCAATCACACAACTTATCGCTAAAATAGGCCTGCAATACCCGTGGGAGTGCTGCAATAACGCACTCTGCAGCGGAGAGTTCCGTATCCGTCACCGTGGACCCGTCTTGGAGAGCGAAGGAGCAAACGTAAACATCCTTGAAGATAATCTGTGGGGATTCACAGAAAGAAGAGGTGGGCGATAGATGGGAGAATCGAGATCGCAGTCCAATCTGAATCCAAGCTCCACTTCCAGCTCCCAGGCTGCACACACCACCATCAAAGCCCGCTTTGATGAGGCAAGGTTCATAGCATGACTGTTCGTATGGCTGCAACTGGTACTGTTCGTTCGTGCATTGGTGGCCCTCGCGGGCCTGGTGGGTAAGGAGGTCGGCTTTCTCGTTCCATTCCCGAAACTCATGCTTGAAAAGATCGCGTCCCGCTTCAGCAGGTCTCACACCATACATACAACACATTCCTTCCAAAGAATTAATCATATTATCAACACGTGTCTGGTAAAAGTGATTATCAGCCTTCCAGAGGCCGCAAAGCCAGCAAATGATAAGAAGAGAATCTCCTGTGATCTCCAACGGCACGCCTCCTGAAGTCACGTCCCAACATGTGCTCTTCATATTGTGGATAGCTAATTTCTTACTGAATCGCAGGCGTGCAGCGGGAGAATCGTCATCTGTAACAACGTACTCCTCATTACGTTCAGCTAGAAAGACGGGGGAGTTACCATCATGGATACCTTTGCATTTCTTCTGGAAAAGCTTGAGCATAGAGGGTGTACAATGATGAGTTGCAAACTGCATGAAGGCATGAAGGCCACCTTGGAATACTTCCCACCACCGTGGGCCAAAGAACTCATGAAAGGGTGTCTGCCAACAACGTTGTCCGATCGCTTGCCCTCCTGACCTCCAGCGTTTCATAACTCCACATTCCCTCCACTTGCCGAAAGCACGAAGGGCTTCTCCCTCAAGTGTGCGCAGCGTGTCATAACTTATTCCAAAGGCAATCAAACACATGCGTGCATCACTCCATGCTCTATGCTCGTCCGTCATGTCCTCTCCCTGATACAACCTCTGCGCATATGCCGAGACATCCTTTGCCAGCAGCCACTGAGCTCGGAGAAATCTCTGGACCAAGCTGCGATGCCCAGCCTCTGCGAACTTCGATCTGGCAACGCTGTATCTTCTCTCGTTCCATGTAGCATGGGATTCGTCTGGTTCTCGACGGCATCGAAGCATGAAGCATAAACACTTGCCCTCAAACGCGTGCAATGCATGGAGGCTATCCTTGTCGGCCGTGCAACCGTCCGCACCGAAAAGGGCGATACTCTGAACTTTTTTGCTGGTACCGTAGGAACTTATCCTTGAGAGGTGTGATGTTGTTCCGAAAATATCCAGCCTGAGAATAAAATGTCCGACGAGCCGCCTCAATCCTAGAGTCCACGTCAAGGTGTGAGGAGTACTTATAATCAGAGAACAGCTGGACGCCTAGAACCGTCATCTCAGTAACACGCCTGAACCGCATAACGTCATTCAGGAAGGGTACAAGCAAGTCGGCTGAAGATAGGATCTGCCCCTCTGCATCTCTCGCAGCGTCGGCTCCGAAGACCATGTAAAGCAAACTTGAGGGTTTCCATCGCATGCCGAAATCTTGGAGTCTAACAGTAAGGTCGTGAATCATGTGTGCCAATTCTTCCCTGCTTCGTGCCAAGATGTAGCAATTATCTGCCCATACGAAGTGATTGACGACCGACGTGTAGGACGACTTGCCAGACTCCATGGGGTCCCCAGTTTTAAAACACACTTGATAGCCTATGTTCTGTCTATCCCATTGTCGGAAGGTTTCCTGCCACATCGCAGCAATAATTAGATTGAAACCTAGGGGTCCCTCGGCTCCGCCCGTTCTAATACATCTATCCCATCTCACACCCTCCACCTCGATACTTGCATGGCAAACCGTCCCCACACTATCGCATAGTGGATCAAGAAATGCATATTGAAGATGATAAGGTACATGCGCGTGCTGTAAACCCCGTCTAACATTGGCTACCGTGCAATGGTCGAAGGCTTGTAGGATATCTGCATTGGCCAGATGTGCTGTTCCCCCCTTGCCCCATGTAGAAGCATGCTGGCCGATGTGTTTCAAGCTCGCCGTGATCTCGTTCGTGGTGCGATTAGATTGGAAGCCGTACAGTCCGAGAGGGCGAAAGAGACCGTTTCTCTCGACATGTTGTTCCACCAAGATAACAATACATGTGCTATACCATCGTGCAATAGCGTTCTGCATACATAGAAGCCTACCGTCCCTAAGATCCGCGATGCCAGGAAGCTTGGGCATAAAGGAGATGAGGATATCACGCCATGAGGAGGGGTACGGTGTGCACATGTGTAGCATATCGTCGAACAGGCGTCGAATGTTGCGCAATACCGTCCAAGGGAGACACTTTAACACCTCACACGGTACTCGATCTGGCCCTGTGGCTCGTTGTGTACGAAGGCGCGCCCGCCCACGTCCGAGTAACGCCATAGTGATGGTCGAATACGTGCTGCTACAAAGCTCCTCCCTCGCCTTCTCCTTGATCTCCTCCATCATACTAGCGTTCTCCTCCCGCATCTGATCCGATGAAAGCTTATTTCTGCAGAAACTGTCGAGCTCCTTCCTCCAAACCTCCCTGTCCTCCGTCTCCTGGCCCTCCACCACCAAGTGTTTAATATGATGACGAGTCTTTCGACGATTGAGGGGACACTTCCAGGCTGCAACATCTCTGCGATATCGACGGCGATGTAGATTAATCTCACTCCTGAAACGTTTCTTTTCCTCTGGAGTCGTGTCTGACGGTAGTTCCCGCCATCTCTCCAAAAGACGAGTCAACTCGGTCGGCCTCACAGGTGGCCTCTGCCTGCCACTCTGCGTCGTGGTAAAGTCCACGTCAGGAGCAGCAACAAAAGACTGAATGAGTGTGCTAGGCAAGCTGGCTGGCTCCATCTCGAGAGAACGTGCGGGAATCCCACGAAACACAACATCTCCCAAGCTCCGATCCACCCTCCTCCTGGCATTGAACTCATCGCCCCATGTCACGCATCGATATCCTACCAAAGAGGGCGCTGGCGGCTCCACCCGCTCCCTGTCGTCCCGTCGCACAATCACACGGCCAGGCGATGCAAACTGCCCAGTTAGAAGTGCATGATCACTTAATCGACTCCTATTCCTCCTTCCTCCTCTTGCATAACACCAAGAAACTTCACACTCAGAGCACTCCCAGCGGCTGGGCACCAAGATGTAATCAAGCACCTTCTGAATTCGTCCGAAGCTACGTTGCTCGCCCCACGCTTCCCAAGTAGGACGCCTATCTGCAGAAAAGGTATTGGCCGCCTTAAACATGTGGGTCTGCATGAACCCCAGTAGCATCTCCATCATCCTCCTCCTCCTGTTGATACGCTCCCTCTCCTCCGTACCACATGCCAAGGTCCTGACCTCCTTCCTCAAGCCCTCTCCCGTGGCAAGATACAGTTCCCCATTACATTCTAACTCACATAGTGGCGGTAGCTCAACATTCCCGTCAAGCGAACAAACAAAGCTGCCATCCGAGACGGGCGGCATCTGAATGAATTATATTCTGGGCCTCCTGAAGCGCGAACAGACCGCCACATGCACGCATATGGTTGAGCACCTCCACGCCTCTGAAGTTGTTCTCACCAGCCTTGTCGAGGTTCCAGCATCCCAACTTGATCCCCGACAGCCGGTGCCGATTCGGTCACACCTTGCGGTTGACCTCGACCTCGAAGTCCGTCGCTGTGATCGTCAGATTTGGGAACTTCGCCTGAAGTTGGCCCCACTGCGTCTCATGGATCGTCCACGTCTGGGCTGCTCCGAATTCGGCGATACAAATCGGGCGGAGGAGTCGGTCGCCCTGAGCCTTGACCCACATGTTCGATTTCGGGGGGCCAACCTCTCCCCTCACCTCCAGGACCAAGTTGTGAGGCTGGCACACGTTACGCCAGGCCCCGCAGAAGCGACCAACTGCACGAACATGGTCGCGCTTCCAGGGAGCTGATTCGATATTGAAACGTAATTGAGTCGGGTCGATGACCTGCGTCATACCTGCGATGAGCACGCTGGGGTCTGGAATAGTCGTCCCCTCTGGCAAGGGGGCCCGCTGCGCAGTGGGAGTCACAATGATCCTGAGAAGCTTCTGGAAACGATATAACACTTCTCGATCAGTGAATGGAAGAAACTTGATGCGACAACTGCCGAACATGTAGCGACCCGCATTGATACGCTCTGTCCCCTCCTTGCTGAGAAAGGCCTGGTCATCTGAGGCAATCACTTTGGATATATTGTCCACTAGTATCATGGTGTCGTCAGAAGTCAACATTTGAGCACAACGATTCTGATGATTGGCCCAATCCGCAACCCACCCCTTGACCTCGATATATGTTGGAGAGAATTGATTCCTACCCCCGCCTCCTCCACCGCCCCCGTCTGCGGGACCACTCCCTGCACTGAAGGTAGATACCGCACTCCCATTCTGAACCGTTTTCAGTGTTTTCTCGAGTTCGTCCATACGTTTATCCGTCTCATCCATACGTTTAGTGTGTTCTGCTAATACTCCGTCCATCCTCTTGATGTCTGTCTTTGTGGCCTCAACAGTTTCACGGATATCGTCACCTACGTCTTCCTGTTTGAACATTCCCTCAATCATCATACGCTGGAAGGGATCAGTGAATTGTGCCAGCGTCTGGGTCCTGCGCGCCTGGACATCAGGACCTCGCTGTCTCTTAGTACCCGCAGTAGCAGCAGCTGCCTCCACGGAGCTCGACATAATGCCTACGTCGCCTCTAAGGAGATCTTCGGGGATATTCCAACGATTTCGAAAGCCCTGTTCCTCTCTGCGTCGTTTAAGTAGTTGAGCTGAAGCAGCCCTGAGAACTGAATCGAAGCGGTACCCCTCTGTACGAGTAATGGGGACTGTCGGGCTGATGAGCCTGTCGTCGTCAAGATCTAATGAAGTCTGCCTCTGAAGCCACTGCTCCCTTGTCTCGAGCCAATTGCCAAGACCCCACAGCTCCAGAAGCCTAGCCTGGTCCTCAGGCTCGTCCCAAGACGTGGCTGGAAATTCCCAGAATCAGAATACTATGGCGGCTCCCGCGGGGGAGTGCGCGCCCCGAGGGAGGAGAGAACGCGCCCAGAGGGAGCAGAGACCAGCGCCCAGAGGAAGGAGGCCGCGCGGAGGTGGAGGGGGGGAGGGGGGAGCACGCTAGAACCCGTGCGGTTCTTGAGCCGTGCGGTTCTTGAGCCGGAAACCTCGTGGAGCTCTTTTCTTGCACGGCGATCGTCGGAATACATGGAGAAAGCTTCTGGAGCGAGGAACAAAGAACTCGAAAAATCACGTTTTTCTGTTTTCATTCAACGTCGGTTCCCCTAAGTGTTTTGATAGTAATACTGCACCTACAGACCTGAAAATTTTACTGGCAGGCGCGGCATAATCCACTACAGGTGGGAAAAATACCAATTCTCAAAACGAATTTTCAAATTTTGCAAAAAAATCGAAAAACCAACCCCAAGTCGTCACATTGTCTCAAGGTCGGGTTCGCTAACTAGCTCCACCCTGCGCCCGAATTCCTCTAAGCTCATCTTGCCGAAGAGCTCTACGATGTACTTGGCGGCGTCCACTTGGTAGTGTCCAAAACCCGGAGAGCGAAGAGAATCTCGGGGATGGGAAATCTTTCCTGGAGAGGCGTGGCGGGCCCCTGGAGCGCTGCGGATGCGCTGCCAGAAACGCTTCCATGCGTGCCTGCACGCATGCAGGCCTGCCTGGAAGCTTGCCGGAGGCTCTCCCGGACCAGTTGCCGGGTCGCCGGAGTTTCTGCGGGGAACGTGGAGCGCCGTGGAGGAGCTTCTGGCAGGCACCACCACCGTCCGGCTTCTAATTTTAAACCCTTTAGCTTTCAGCGAGCTCTCCGGGAAAAACCCGGAGAGCAAAGAGAACACACAGGAAAGCTTTCCTGGCAAGCCCACGGAGACTCTTGTGAAGCTCTTCTGGGGCTCTGGGGCCCCCCCCTGCGGCGTCTCTGAAGCTCTGCCAGGGACGCTTCCACGCGTGCCTGCCCGCGTGCAGGCACGCGTAAACGCTTGCCGGAAGCCCTCCCGGACCCGCTGCGAGGTTTTACAAGGCGCTGCGGGGATCGTGGAGCGGCAGAGATGGGCTGCTGGCGGGCACCACCACCGTCCGGCTTCTAATCTTAAACCCTCTAGCTCTCAGAGAGCTCTCCGGGAATTAGATTATGTACGTATCAGCTCTGTACGTCCTTTAGCTCGACGTAAGTATAGAAAACCCAGAGCGTCTCTCAAGATAACTCGAATAATACGAATAGGTTCCCGGAGAGCTCGCTGAGAGCTAAAGGGTTTAAGATTAGAAGCCGGACGGTGGTGGTGCCCGCCAGGAGCTTCTCCGCGGCGCTCCACGTTCCCCACAAAAACTCCGGCGAGCCGGAAACGTGTCCGGGAGAGCTTCCGGCAAGCTTCCACGCGCGCCTGCACGCGTGGAAGCGTTTCTGGCAGCGCTGTGTGTTTGCTCTTTGCTCTCCGGGTTTTGGACGCTACCAAGTTTGCGAACCTAGCTCGGCTAGCAGACCGAGTTCAGACCTCTCGCTTCAACAGGCAAACGCGCCTGATTATTCTGAATCGATTAGCTGTGCTTACCAGCTCTGTACCTGTCCTGAAGCTCGAGTTATCTTGAGAAAACCGTCACCGCGTGACAAGCTGACCCGAGACAAACGATCCCGCCGCAGTGCTTTTTGGCAGTAAGAGGTACCCGATCGAGCTGAGATCAAGATGGCGAGCGGAAATATGATCAAATATCACGGGAAAAAATACTAGAGCTCTAACGAATGGTTGAATTTCGAGAACCGAATTTTCAACCGACCAAAAGTCATCGAAATGTCCGTCGAGATTTGTCTTGCCAACTAGCTTTCCAGCGCCCCGGAATTACTCTTAAGCTTCCAGCAATGACTTGCTAAGGGAAGCTCTACGAGTTACTGGGCGCCGGCGGTAAACCGTCAACCTTTGTTTTTTTTGCGTCTTTGCTGGGACCGTCTTGGCCACTAAGGCCAGGTCCAACAAAGTATCAGGCGAAACAGAGCCTCTTATTTATCACGCAAGCAGTCAGCTCTTATACCACACAGCGAAGCTGAAGGAATAAAGAGAATCACATGCCGCAATGACACAATCAAACGCAAAGCACACAAAGACAAACGAATGAGTCAGTGAACAGCGAAGCTGTTGGAATAAACAAGAACACAGATAAAGAAGAAACAATGTGTGGCATATCACTGCGAATGATCAAAGAAGGTCTGCACTACCTGTGGGAGCACATCGCATATGCGCTCCGCCGCTGATAGTTCCGTATCTGTAACAGTGGCGCTTGGTGGCAGACACCAAGCCGCGAGATACACATCCTTGAAAATGATGTCGGTCCGCGAGAAGATATATTTGTTTCGCAGACCAATCTGTATCCACACACCACAGGCACTTCCGCGGCTACAAACGCCCCCATCAAAGCCGGCTTTGATAAGGCAAGGAGTATAACACTGAGATTCAAAATCGCTGAGGTAAACGAAATCGGCGTACACGTGGCCCTGACGGGCCTGATGGGTCAGTAAGTCAGCTCTCTGGTTCCATTCCCGAAAAGAATGAGAGAAGAAGTCACGGCCAGCCTCTGGAGGCCTCACCGAGTATGTTTCCTGCATATCGTCCAACTTATTAATCAGAGTATCCACCCTTTTCTGATATACCTGAGCTAATACTTTCCATTTCCCGCAGAGCCAGTTAATTACAAGCAGTGAGTCCCCCTGGATATCCAGTGGTATCCCGTCCGTATCGAGGTCCCACTGTGTACAACGCATGTTATGCAACGCAATACGTTTGCTGAGACGATCCCTATATGCTGGTGTATCCTCCCGATCCTGACCAATATGAACCCCTCCATCCTCATCCAAGTTCAAGAACACAGGCACCCCTGAGGACGCCAAACCTTTGCACTTCTTTTGGAAATACTTCAACATAGTACTAGAACAAACATTTGCAGCGAAATCCATGAAATGTTCAAAACTTCCAGCAAAGAACTCCCACCAGGATAAACCATAAAACGATTCCAATGAATAGTACCACGGACGAAGTCCTACACTCTCCTGTCCCCCCCGATGTCGTTTCATTGAGCTGGCCTCCTTCCAATTCCCCCAACATCTGAGAGCCTCGCTTGAATCTGTCCTCATTCTATCCCACAGTCGGCCAAACGCCAGGCACGAGAAACGAGAATCTCTCCAAGCTCTCGTCGAGTTTGCCTCCAGCGCCTCCCGATCTGTGATCAACCTACGGGCAAAATCATGAATGTCGATTGCCCACACCCAGTGCACTCTGAGAAACTTCTGTACAATACCCGCATAGTGTGCATCATGAAACTTTTGTCTCGCACGTTCATACCTCCTCGTATTCCATTCCTGATAACTTTCCCCTTCCCTCCGTATACAACGAGACATTACAGCCAGGCACTTACCCTCAAAGATATGAAGGGCACTCAATGAACTAGAATCGACCGTACATCCTTCCGCCGCGTAGAGCACAATACTCTGAACCCTCTGTGCATACCTCTCATATTTACCTTTCAACGGGATGGCCGTGGAGCGGAAGAAGGTCGCCTGCCCCCAGAAAGCCCTGCGAGCAGAGTCCGTACTAGCGTCCAAATCTGGATGTTCATTCACATGTAGTTCAGAACAAATATGAGCCCCAAGCACCTCCATCTCCGTCGCCCTTCTAAATCGATACACTCCCGACTCCTCCGACCCCATCGAGAGAACAAGATCAGCAGTGCGTAGTATTTCCCCTTCCGCATCTCGCGGAGGATCAACCCCGAACACCATGTACAATAGGCTGGACTCTTTCCATTTCATGCCATAGTCATGTAACTGTGTAGTTAGACCGTATAACATGCGCGTGAGTTCCTCCCGACTCCGAGCCAGTACATAACAGTTGTCCGCCCAAAGGAAGTGATTAATAATCGAAACACAGCTAGTCGAGCCAGTCGCAAACTCAATACGATAACCTAGTCCTAGTACGTCCCATTCTCGAATCGTGGAGCCCCACATAGCAGCAACAATAAGGTTGAAAGCCAACGGGCCCTCAGGCCCTCCCGTCCGAATACATTTGTCCCACCTTACCTCCACCACCTCAATCCCATCATAATAGACAGTGCCTACACATTCGCACAAGGGGTTAAGTAGAGCATACTGTAGGTATAGGGGTACACTCGCATGATCCAACCCGCGCCTGACATTGGCCACCGTGCAGTGATCGAACGCCTGGAGGACATCAGCGTTCGCCAAGTGTGCCGTTTCCCCTTTTCCCCATTGTGCAGCATGTTGACCTATGTGTTTGATGCTAGCCGTGATTTCGTGTGTACGACGATGTTCCTGGAAACCATACAACCCTATATGACGAAACACACCGTTTCTTTCAATATGGCCCTCAACCAGGAGAACAATACAGGAACTGAACCATCTCGAAACAGCATTCTGCATACACAGCAAACGACCGTCTTTTAACTTAGTAATCCCTGGAGTTTTTGGCATAAAAGAGACGAGAATCTCACGTCACGACTGAGGATACGGAATCGTGAGCTTGATGATTTTATCGAACAACTTCTGGATCGCTCTGAGAGCACACCACGGCAAGCTCCTTAGGATCTCGCACGGTATCCCGTCTGGCCCAGTAGCCCTCTGGGTCTTCAGCCGAAACCACTGCTGTCTGGTGTGCTGCACTGCTGTCTATTGTCTGTCTGCATATATTATCTCTTATTGAACGAGTGGAAGTTCCTTGTGTGCTGGATCTTTGTTGACATAACGTCGTACGACAGCCCTGAGGCTCAGCTGGCCTTGAGGAGAGAGATCGGACTCGAGCATTGGGGTGAAAGTACTGAGGAGTGGTTTCGTCGTCAAAGGAATCTGGACATACCCACAGAAGATTACCAGGACGATAGGGTCAACTTCGATTACCTTGAGGAATACCAGCCGTGGGATCAGAAAGACTTGCAGGCACTGGAGGCAGCATCAAACAAACGTCAACGTGAGGACGATAAGAGCTGGTTAGATAAATACGGATTGAACGGTAATATTCTTGAGAATATGACTCATGTTGCTGCAGCGGCGGATGCCGCGATGACGGGGGATGGTGAGATTCGATCTAAGCGTGCACGTGGCCCAGAGATTGAGGAGGAGAGGAAAGTGATGTTAGCGCAGGAGAAGGATCCATTCAAACAGATGATGATGAAGCATGTTTGGAAAACGGAGGATGCCCATGAGGATCTCATCCATGTTGTTCAATCGACGAAGACTGACATCAAAAGAGTTGATGACACACTCAAGTTGCATACGGAGCGAATGGACAAATCAGATGCACGGACAGATATTCTGGAGAAACAGGTTAAGCAAATTTTGGCTGGATCTCCTGCAGCTTCGGTTTCGACTAGTGTGGGCCCTGGTGGCTCCTCTGGTGGAGGTGTAGGTTCGATCCCTCACGTGCAACAAGGGCGATCGAGCCAGTTCACACCAACTTATCTCGAACTTAAAGGGTGGGTCACAGATTGGTCGAATCAAGTAAATCGGGGAAATCAAATGATACCCTGGGCGGATGCGTCACAGCTAATATCGAATATGATTGGAACACTTCAGGGGGAGGAAAGGAATGCTTACGACAAAGATAAAACTGAACGATTAAACGGAGGAAGATATATGTACGGAAGTGTGAAGGTCGGTTTCAAAGAAGGGACACCACGGGACACTCTTTGGAGAATAAAGAAATGGATGGATATGGTCTGTAAGGAACCAGCCGATCGTATTGCCCCGCCCCCAGGTTATACATATCCAAATGCCGATGTTCTCATTCAAGATATGGACACGCCAATCGATCCCAGAAAGATTCGTACGTTAGTGGAGTGTGCACCCTGGAAGCGTGATCATGTGAAAGCGGTTGCTCGTTTCTGTGGGACTTGGCGAAGTATGACCTCGGCTCATGTTCAAATCGAGATCCGTGGGGAGGTGGGGCCACCGAGGAGTCAGATTTGGACTCAAGCTGTTCCGAATCTCCGACCCGTCTGTTTTGCGACGTATACGAACACCACAGGGGCCTGGGTTCTTCATGCTGATGCATGGGCTCGTATCGTTTCTATTTATCCTGCGCTGACGGTCCCCATGAATGATATACTTCAGGAAGTGAATCGTAGGCAGTGACGTTTGCGGCGCCTCGTCCGAGGCATACGTTTGGCGAGCTGGAACCTGAACAAAGCAGGTGAGGCTCATTTTAAATGTGCTGAGATTCTCCATCATATGAGGGCATGTGGTGGGCTCTTTGCATGTCAGGAAACTCAATACCTTGTGCATGGTCAATTTGAACGCTTGGGGTGGCGCATCAAAACTAGTTCGCGTTGCAAGGCAGCTCTCATCTTCGACAGATCTTGGGCGGCTGCCGTCCGCATGTTCTTTACTTGTTTCACGAGATTCGTTATCGGCGTCTTTGGGTCAGAGAAGTCACCACTTATTATTGTGTCAGCGTATTTGCCAGACCCTCATGTGGAGGATTGTGTAGAGATAGCTGCGGAGGTCTATGAGCAGATCAGTCGTGCTCGTAATGTTCTCCGCACTAAGTTTCCTCAGGCCAGCTTTTGTGTTCTGCTCGATGCAAATGTGGAGATTCCGCCTGGATGCAAGTTTACGTATAATGGGGAGGAGTATGAGGCTACTGGAGAGGAGGGTACTCGTACGGACAGAAGGTGGGGGAGAGGAGGAGACGGTACACAGCAGATTGAGAGGAGGAGTCGGAGGAGGAGGCTGAAGGAGCTGCTCTTAGAGTTCATGGAATCACATGGACTGAAGGCCGCCAACACTTTCAGTACTAGGAGGCATACCTGGGAGTCGTGGGGGGAGAACAAGTTTCTGACTTCGAAGAGGGTCCTGGATTACCTACTGGTCCCTCACCGTTGGGAGTTCTCGGATCTGGAGGTGAAGTGGTGTTTCAAGAGGGGTGGGAAGAAGCAGTTCAGTAGATTATCCGATCACGCAATCATCACGGCGAGTTTCACTGACCCTGGGAATGTGATTGTTCGTCGCCCTGACCCCCAGCCTGGTCAGAAGCCTAGGCCGTCTCTGGTCGGATACAAGTGTTCGACTTGGGCTGATGAGCATCAGGCTCGACAGCATGTGGATTCGAATCTAGGCGGTGCTGCCTTCGCTCGTTCAAGGTGTCCGTCTGTGACCTGTCCACAGTGTCTGCAGAGTACTATGCTGGAGGCGTACTTATCACCGACGGTGGACTACTCCACCACGGGTGCGAGAAGACCGAGAGAGCCGTCCAGGCCGGTGCAGCTCACAAGAGCCGAGGAGGAGGTTAAGATGTGTCCGAAGGAGGATGTGGAGAGGTTGAGGAGGTTAAAGAATGAGGCTAATCGTCTACGCAGAGGTTATCGACGTGATATGATTATGTGCAGATGCCCCCCAACAAAGCGTAAGGTCAGATATACTATCAAACATTTAGTGGTGGATGGGAGGGAGACGGAGGACCGTGAGGAGTGGAAGGCGGAGCTCGACAAGTTCGTTCGTTCCAAGGTGTCGTCCGAAGAGATACGCAATTCCACCAACAGTATGATGGAGGAGATCAGGATGAGGGCTGTACATGAAGTACGATCCACATCAGTTGTGGGAATTCGTATGGCGCTGCTTCTCAGAGCACGTGCTCGGCCGAAGACCCAGAGGGCTACTGGGCCAGACGGGATACCGTGCGAGATTCTAAGGAGCTTGCCGTGGTGTCCTCTCAGAGCGATCCAGAAGTTGTTCGATAAAATCATCAAGCTCACGATTCCGTATCCTCAGTCGTGGCGTGAGATTCTCGTCTCTTTTATGCCAAAAACTCCAGGGAATACTAAGTTAAAAAGACGGTCGTTTGAAGTGTATGCAGAATGCTGTTTCGAGATGGTTCAGTTCCTGTATTGTTCTCCTGATTGAGGGCCATATTGAAAGAAACGGTGTGTTTCGTCATGTAGGGTTGTATGGTTTCCAGGAACATCGTCGTACACACGAAATCACGGCTAGCATCAAACACATAGGTCAACATGCTGCACAATGGGGAAAAGGGGAAACGGCACACTTGGCGAACGCTGATGTCCTCCAGGCGTTCGATCACTGCACGGTGGCCAATGTCAGGCGCGGGTTGGATCATGCGAGTGCACCCCTATACCTACAGTATGCTCTACTTAACCCCTTGTGCGAATGTGTAGGCACTGTCTATTATGATGGGATTGAGGTGGTGGAGGTAAGGTGGAACAAATGTATTCGGACGGGAGGGCCTGAGGGCCCGTTGGCTTTCAACCTTATTGCTGCTGCTGTGTGGGGCTCCACGATTCGAGAATGGGACGTACTAGGACTAGGTTATCGCATTGAGTTTGCGACTGGCTCGACTAGCTGTGTTTCGATTATTAATCACTTCCTTTGGGCGGACAACTGTTATGTACTGGCTCGGAGTCGGGAGGAACTCACGCGCATGTTATACGGTCTAACTACACAGTTACATGACTATGGCATGAAATGGAAAGAGTCCAGCCTATTGTACATGGTTTTCGGGGTTGATCCTCCGCGAGATGCGGAAGGGGAAATACTACGCACTGCTGATCTTGTTCTCTCGATGGGCTCGGAGGAGTCGGGAGTGTATCGATTTAGAAGGGCGACGGAGATGGAGGTGCTTGGGGCTCATATTTGTTCTGAACTACATGTGAATGAACATCCAGATTTGGACGCTAGCATGGACTCTGCTCGCAGGGCTTTCTGGGGGCAGGCGACCTTCTTCCGCTCCACGGCCATCCCGTTAGCAGATAAATATGAGACGTATGCACAGAGGGTTCAGAGTATTGTGCTCTACGCGGCGGAAGGATGCTCGGTCGATTCTAGTTCATTGAGTGCCCTTCATATCTTTGAGGGTAAGTGCCTGGCTGTAATGTCTCGTTGTATACGGAGGGAAGGGGAAAGTTATCAGGAATGGAATACGAGGAGGTATGAACGTACGAGACAAAAGTTTCATGATGCACACTATGCGGGCATTGTACAGAAGTTTCTCAGAGTGCACTGGATGTGGGCAATCGACATTCATGATTTTGCCCACAGGTTGATCACAGATCGGGAGGCGCTGGAGGCAAACTCGACGAGAGCTTGGAGAGATTCTCGTTTCTCGTGCCTGGCGTTTGGCCGACTGTGGGATAGAATGAGGACAGATTCAAGCGAGGCTCTCAGACGTTGGGGGAATTGGAAGGAGGCCAGCTCAATGAAACGACATCGGGGGGGACAGGAGAGCGTAGGACTTCGTCCGTGGTACTATTCATTGGAAACGTTTTATGGTTTATCATGGTGGGAGTGCTTTGCTGGAAGTTTTGAATATTTCATGGATTTCGCTGCAAATGTTTGTTCTAGTACTATGTTGAAGTATTTCCAAAAGAAGTGCAAAGGTTTGGCGTCCTCAGGGGTGCCTGTGTTCTTGAACTTGGATGAGGATGGAGGGGTTCATATTGGTCAGGATCGGGAGGATACACCAGCATATAGGGATCGTCTCAGCAAACGTATTGCGTTGCATAACATGCGTTGTACACAGTGGGACCTCGATACGGACGGGATACCACTGGATATCCAGGGGGACTCACTGCTTGTAATTAACTGGCTCTGCGGGAAATGGAAAGTATTAGCTCAGGTATATCAGAAAAGAATGGATACTCTGATTAATAAGTTGGGCGATATGCAGGAAACATACTCGGTGAGACCTCCAGAGGCTGGCCGTGACTTCTTCTGTCATTCTTTTCAGGAATGGAACCAGAGAGCTGACTTACTGACCCATCAGGCCCGTCAGGGCCACGTGTACGCCGATTTCGTTTACCTCAGCGATTTTGAATCTCAGTGTGATACTCCTTGCCTTATCAAAGCCGGCTTTGCTGGGAGCGTTTGTAGCCGCGGAAGTGCCTGTGGTGTATGGATACAGATTGGTATGCGAAACAAATATATCTTCTCGCGGACCGATATCATTTTCAAGGATGTGTATCTCGCGGCTTGGTGTCTGCCACCAAGCGCCACTGTTACAGATACGGAACTATCAGCGGCGGAGCGCATATGCGACGTGCTCCCACAGGTTGTGCAGACCTTCTTTGATCATTCGCAGTGATATGCCACACACTGTTTCTTCTTTATCTGTGTTCCTGTTTATTGCAACAGCTTCGCTGTTCACTGACCCATTCGTTTGTCTTTGTGTGCTTTGCGTTTGATTGTGTCATTGCGGCATGTGATTCTCTTTATTCCTTCAGCTTCGCTATAAGAGCTGACTGCTTTGATTGTGTCATTGCGGCATGTGATTCTCTTTATTCCTTCAGCTTCGCTATGTGGTATAAGAGCTGACTGCTTGCGTGATGAATAAGAGGCTCTGTTTTGCCTGATACTTTGTTGGACATGGCCTTAGTGGCCAAGACGGTCCCAGCAAAGACGCAAAAAAAACCTGGTTGACGGTTTACCGCCGGTTCCTATAACTCGTAGTGCTTCCCTTA
Organism: Prorocentrum cordatum; assembly: GCA_963575745.1. Lineage (NCBI taxonomy): Eukaryota > Dinophyceae > Prorocentrales > Prorocentraceae > Prorocentrum > Prorocentrum cordatum. The sequence goes on along the minus strand of CAUYUJ010021794.1, from coordinate 37,736 downwards.
GCAAGTGATTGCTGGAAGCTTACGAGTACTTCCGGGGCGCTGGAGAGCTAGTTGGCAGGAAAAATCTCGACGGACCTTTCGTGACTTTTGGTTAGTTAAAAATTTTGTTCTCGAAATTCAACTATTCGTTGGAGCCTTAGTATTTTTTCCCGTCATATTCGATCTTATTCCCGCTCTCCGTGATCTCAGCTCGATCGGGTACCTTTTACTGCCAAAAAGCACACGGGCGGGATCGGCCATTTCGAGTCATCTTGATGCGCGCTGTCCGTACATTCGATTCAACTCAATAAACAGGACAGCTACGGAGCTGGTAAGCACAACCTATTGATTCAGAATGATCAGGCGCGTTCGTCTATTGCATCAAGAGGTCTGAACTCGGTCTGCTAGCCGAGCTAGGTCCGCAAACCTATTCGTATTATTCGAGTGATTTTTGACAGGCGCTCTCGGTTTTCTGTACTAAACTCGAGCCATATCACAGCTACAAAGCTGATATGTACAGAAACCAATTCAGAATCATCAGTCTCGTTCGTCTGTTGAATCGAGAGCTCTGAACTCGGTCTGCTGCCCGATCTAGAATCGCAAAACTATCCGTATTATTCGAGTCATCGTGAGAGTAGATCAAAACTGGGCGCCGGCGGTAAACCGTCAACCTCACAATATATAATGTAGAAAAGAATTTTAGAGAACGACTAGTGTTTCAGCCCAAGCGACTCTAATAGAACAAACGAACAGTTTTCCAATCGAGCTCGACTATGAAACTGAGTTCAGACCTCTGAATGCGACAGGCGGACGCGTCTGATGTCTGCGGATCGATTTCTGTGATTACCAGCTCTGCAGCCCCCCGTACAGCCTGAGTTAAGTGCAGAAAACCGAGAGTACCTCTCAGGATGACTCGAATAATACAGCAGTTTCGCGAATCTCGTTCGAGCAACAGACCGAGTTCCGAGCTCTCGGTTCGACGAACGGGCGTGCCTGAAGCCTCGAAATCGATGCCTGTGACCAGCAGCACTGTAGCCCTCCCCAGCACGATTTAAGTACAGAAAACCGAGAGCACTTCTCAAGATGACTCGAACAATACCAATAGGTTCGCGAAACTAGCTCGGGGAGCAGGCCGAGTTCAGAGCTCGTGATTCAACAGACGAACGCGCCTGATAATTGCCAATCGATGTCTGTGATTATCAGCTCTGTGGCTGCCCTACAGATCGAGTTGAGTACGAAAAACCGAGAGTGCCTGCTACAATGACTCGAATAATACGAATAGGTTTGCGACCCTAGCTCGCCTAGCAGACCGAGTTCAGACCTCTGGATTCGACAGGCGAACGCGCCTGATCATTCTGAATGCATTAGCTGTGCTGACCAGCTCTGTAGTTGTCCTGAAGCTCAAGTTATCTTGATAAAACCGACAGCGCGTATCAAGATGACTGACTGGAAACAGCTGTTCCCGCCGGGACGCTTTTTCGCCTTCAAAGTTACCCGATCGAGCTGAGATCAAGATGGCGAGCGGGAATAAGATCGAATAGCATGGGAAAGAATACTAGAGCTCTAACGAATAGTGAAGTTTTAAGAACAAAATTTTCAACCGACCAAAAGTCAGCAAAAGGTCTGTCGAGATTTTTCTTGCCAACTAGCTCTCCAGCTCCCCGGAATTACTCTTAAGCTTCCAGCAATAACTTGCTAAGGGAAGCTCTACGAGTTAATCACACTGAATTCAGACCTCTGCGTGGGAGAGCCCGATGCGCCCGATGTCTCCGAATCGATTTCTGCCATTACCAACCCTGGAGCCCCCCTTCCGCTGGATACCTCGTAGAGCTCCTTACGCACATGAAAGTGCTCAGAGTCGAGAGCGAGAGCTTCTGGAGGCACTTGTAAGCGCTGGAAACCTTGCAGGAGACGCCTGCGAGGGCGTCTTTTTACGACGCGCGGGGCACTGTGAAACCTACCACGACACCTCTGCCTAGGAGCCTGCGAGCACTGGACGCCGGCGGTAAACCGTCAACCTTGGTTACCGCCGGGAGACTCGTAGAGCTTCCAGCCCGACTCAAGTTGAGAACACCGAGCACCTACCAACATTCCGACTCATAGTGAATATTTTGTGACCTCTCAATGCGACAGGCGGACGCGTCTGATGTCCGCAAGTCGACTCCTGTCATTACCAGCCCTGCAGCCCCCCTACAGCCCGAGTTCAGTGCAGAAAACTGACAGCACCTCTCAGGACGACTCGAACAATACAGTAGTTCTGCAGACCTAATTCGGGCAGCAGACCGAGTTCCGAGCTCTTGATTCGACAGGCGGACGTGTCTGATGTCTTCAAATCGATTCCTGTGACCACAAGCACTGTAACTCCTCTCAGCGCGAGTTCAATGGAGGAAACCGAGAGCACTTCTCAAGATGGTTCGACCAATACGAATAGTTTCGCGATTATAGATCGGGCAGCAGACGGAGTTCAGAGCTCTCGATTTAACAGACAAACGCAACTGATGATTATGAATCGGTTTATGTAAATATCAACTCTGTAGCTGTCCTACAGCTCGAGTTAAGTACAAAAACCGAGAGTTCCTGTCAAGATGACTTGAATAATACGAATAGATTTGCAGACCTAGCTCGGCTAGCAGACCGAGTTCAGACCTCTGGATTTGACGAGCGAACGCGCCTGATGATTCTGAATGCGATAGGTGTGCTCAACAGCTCTGTAGCTGCCCTGAAGCTGGAGTTATGTTCAGAAAACCGTCAGCGCGTATGAAGATGACTCCAAACGGGCGATCCCGCCAGAGTGCTTTTTGACAGTAATATTCACCCGATCGAGCTGAGATCAAGATGGCGAGCGGGAATAAGATCGAATATCACGGGAAAAAATACTAGAGCTCTAACGAATGGTCAAACTGGCGCCGGCGGTGAACCGTCAACCTGGTCACCGCCGGGAACCTCGTAAGGCTCCTAACACACGTAAGAGTGCTCAGTATCGAAAGAGAGGGCTTCTGAAGCATTTCTGGGAAAAGAGCAAACATGTTTTTTTCATGTCGATACAGAGTTAGTTCTTGCCAAGTGTTTTCATGGTAAAAGTGCATGTAGAGAACTCATATCAAGACGCTGTGGCCCTCATGATCGTCTACAAGTGCGAAAAATCTGCTTTCTGAAAATAAATGGTCAAATATCTCTCAAAAAAAATCAAAACCACCGAAAAGTTATCACATTGTCCGTTCTGGCCGGGTGGGCCAACTAGCTCCACCCCGCGCCGGAATTCCTCTAGCTCATCGCTGCCGAAGAGCTCTACGAGGTATTTTGAGAACGAAATTTTCAACCGACCAAAAGTGACCAAAAGTTCCGTCGAGATTTTTCTTGCCAACTAGCTCTCCAGCGCCCCGGAATTACCCTTAAGCTTCCAGCAACTCGCTTAGGGAAGCTCTACGAGCGAAGCTCTGCCGAAGCTCTGCCGAAGCGCTTCGCGCACCCTTGAGCCACGCGTATTGGGAAACGCTAGGAAGCCACGCTCCCGGACCCGCTGCAACCTCCGGCAACTCGCTGCGAGGATCGTGAACTTCGGGAGAAGTGGGCGCCGTCCCCTCGCCCTTGCACCACCCACCTAATCTCCCCCCCGGCTTCTTCCTCATGAACCCTCAGCTCTCCGAATGAGCTATCCTGGCGAATTTTCTTCGGGGAATTGAACACATTTTTTTAAAGAAATCGACAAGAAGCTTGGTTCCCCCACTGTAAAGCGTCCCCCAAACCCGGATAGCGAGGCCAAAGCGCCGACTTGCCCGCACGGGGGCCTCTGCCAGGCCGCCTCAAACGATGCGCGGGGCGCTGGAAACCTCGCAGGAGACGCTTGCAGGGGCGCCGTTGACGATGCGTGGGGCCCTGCAAAGCGCGCAAGGAAGATCTGCTTAGGAGCCTGGAAGAACTGCCGAAGCTCTTCCGAAGCTTTGCCGAAGCGCTTCGCGCACCCTTGAGCCACGCGTATTGGGAAACGCTAGGAAGCCACGCTCCCGGACCCGCTGCCGGTTCCGGCAAGTTCCTGCGGGGATCGTGGACCGCCGGAGGTGCGCGTGTGCTCCTCACCACCCACCGCCGGCTTCTGATCTGAAACCCTCAGCTCTCCAAGGGCTATCCGGGAATATTAAGAAGTTTCCCGGATAGCTCCTGGAGAGCTACAGGGCTTCAACGAAGAAGCCGGAGGTGGGTGGTGAGGGGGACACGCCCCCTTCTGCCGGTCCACGATCCTCGCAGCGAGTTGCCCGAGGTTGCAGCGGGTCCGGGAGCGTGGCTTCCTAGCGTTTCCCAATACGCGTCGCTCAAGGGTGCGCGAAGCGCTTCGGCAGAGCTTCGGCAGAGCTTCGCCAGTGCCCGCAGGCTCCTAGGCAGAGGTGTCGTGGTAGGTTTCACAGAGCCCCGCGCGTCTTAAAAGACGCCCTCGCAGGCGTCTCCTGCGAGGTTTCCAGCGCCCCACGCATCGTTCCAGGCGGCCTGGCAGAGGTCGCCGCGCGGCGCTTTGGAGCGCTCTGCGCTCCGCGCCTTGCCTCGCTAACCGGGTTTTGGACGCTTACAAGTGCTCCTACAGAGCTCATATTAAGATGCAGAGGCCTCATAGTCGTCCACAGGTGCGAAAAATCTGGCTGCTCAAAAGAATTGTCAAATGTCTTTCAAATCTTAGCAAAACCGACCAAAGTCGTACATCTGTTCTTTTCTCACCGGTCCGACCACTAGCTCCACCCCGCCCCGCGCCGGAAACTGGGAGCCCGGCGGTAAACCGGGAACATGGAGTTACCAACCACCGGGACCTCGTAGAGCCTTTCTGTTCTCGTTCGGAAGCTGGCCCGTAAACACATTAATCTTAAGTGGCGCGGGGACAGGTGAGGCGGGCGTAGTCGCAGCCCAAGCCCGGCTGGAGTAATATATTTAACAAAGGATTACGGGGGAGAGGTGGGGGTCCCACGAAGGGACGGACCGGGGGCGAGAGTATCGACTAAACCGCGTGGAAAACGTGATTAAGGGGGTGTCGGCGTCCAGCAAGTTTAGGGCAGGCCGTCCTTCAGCCTCGAAAGCTGCCCAGCGCCCAAACAAAAAGAAAAAAACGGTTTTTCTTGAAGATTTCTGTGCGAAAAAGCTCTCAAGCTCATCTGCAGCTCGAGTTAAGTGGAAAAAGCACCATTAATTCGAAAAAAAACGGTCGCATACGAATAGTTTGCGGACCTAGCTCGGGTAGCAGACTATGTTCAGAGCTCCAGATGCTCCAGACGAACGCCCCTGATGATTCTGGATTGGTTTTTGTGCGCACCAGATCTGCAACTCTGCTACAGCTTCAGTTAAGCACAGAAGACTGACAGCGCCTGCAAAGAAAACTTGATGAATACGAATAGTTTTGCGAACCTAGCTCGGGTAGCAGACCGAGTTCAGACCGCTCGATGCAACAGATGCGCGCCTAGATATAGGTAGAGTCCTCACGTGCGTAGCAGCTCTGTAGCTATTCTAATTCGTGAGTTCAGTACCGAAAACCGACACCACTCGTCAAAATCACTCGAAGAATACGAATAGGTTTGCAGACCTAGCTCCAGCAGCAGAGCGACTTGAGACCTCTAGATGGGACAGACAAGAGAGTCTCAATCGTTTCTGTATGTATCAGCTCTGTAGTTGTCTTAAATTTCAAACAAATACAGAAAACTGTCAACACGTGTCAAATGACTCGAAACGGCCGCCGGTTCCAGCAAGTGTTTTGATAGTAATATTGCAGCTACGGACCTGAGAATTTACCTGGCAGACGCGGCATAACCCACTACGCGGCTCCCAAAACGAATTTTCAAATTTTGCAGAAAATGGAGAGAAAAAGAGAGAGAGAGAGAGAGAAGAGAGAGAGAGAGAGAGAGAGAGAGAGAGAGAAGAAAGAAAAAAACGACCGAAGTCACTACATTATCTCTTGAGGTCGCGTCGGCCAAATAGCTCGATCCTGCGCCTGAATTCCTCTTAGCTCATCTTGCCGAAGAGCACTACGAGGTATTCCTCTTAGCTCATCGATAACGAAAAGCTCTACGAGGTACTTGGATCCGGCGGTAAACCGTCAACCATCGACAAGAAAAGCGGAATGATACTGGATCGGTTTATCTGCTACCAGGTCTGTAGCTATTCGAAATCTTCAGTTAAGGGAAACCGACAGCACCTCTCAAGTTAACTCGCATAATACAAATAGTTTCGCGGATCTAGCTCGAGTAGCAGACCGAGTTCAGACCCCTCGATCGACAGATAAACGCGCCTGGGAATTCAAAATTGGTTTCTGCAAGAAGCAGCTCTGTAGCTCTCCAAAATCTCGAGGGCAGAAAAACGTCAAGGCGTGTCAACCGACGGTTCCCTCAAGTCGTTTGATAGAAATATTGCAGCTACGGACCTGAGAATTGAACTGGCAGACGCGACATAATCCACTACAGGTGGGAAAACTACCATCTCGCAAAATTAATCTTTCAATTTTGCAAAAAGATAGAAAACCCCAGGTTTTCACATGGGCGCCGGCGGTAAACCGTCAACCTTTCTTACCGCCGGGGGACTCGTAGAGCTTCCTGACAGTATATAGTGTGAAAATCCAAAGAACGACTAGTTTTTCAGCCCAAGCGATTTGAGATCTCTAAGGATGACTCTAACCAAAAAAAGAAACAGTTTCGCAACCCAGTTCGAGTATCGAACCGAGTTCAGACCTCTGCATGCGACAGGCGGGCGCATCTGATGTCTGCGAATCCACTCATGTCATTCCCAGCCCTGCAGCTCCCCTAGAGCCCGATTTAAGTGCAGAAAACCGACAGTATCGACTCGAATAATAGAATAGTTTCGCGGACCTAGTTCGAGCAGCAGACCGAGTTCCGAGCTCTGGAATCGACGAACAGACGCTCCTGATTTGTGCAAATCAATATCTGTGACCCGCAGCACTGTGGCGCTTCCCCAGCACGAGTTCAGTGCAGAAAATGAAGAGCATTTCTCAAGATGATTCGTACAATACGAATACTTTCGCGAACCTAGCTCGGGCAGCAGGCCGAATTGAGAGCTCTCGATTGAACAGACGGACGCGACTGGTGATTCCCCATCGATGTCTGTGACACTGAGCCCTGTAGCTGCCCTACAGCTCGAGTTAAGTACAGAAAACAGAGAGCGTCTGCCAAGACGACTCGAATAATACGAATAGGTTTGCGGACCTAGCTCGGCTAACAGACCGAGTTCAGACCTCTGGATTCAACAGGCGAACGCGCCTGATAATTCTGAATGCGATAGATGTGCTTACCAGCTCTGTAGCTGCCCTACAGCTCGAGTTAAGTACAGAAAACCGAGAACGTCTGTCAAGACGACTCGAATAACACGAATAGGTTTGCGGACCTAGCTCGGCTAGCAGACTGAGTTGAGACCTCTGGATTCAACAGGCGAACGCGCCTGATCATTCTGAATGCGATAGGTGTGCTTACAAGCTCTGTAGCTGCCCTACAGCTCGAGTTAAGATCAACATACCGACAACGCGTATCAAGATGACTCGAAACGACCGTTCCCGCCGGGACGCTTTTTAGCAGTAAAAGGTACCCGATCGAGCAGACCACCCACAACGGTCCGTCCACCAGCCTAGGCAAAACAACGGCCCCCGCAGAGCCCTTGACACCGGCCCCAGCCCACCAGATTCAAGAAAATGGCGATCGGGAGATGATATCGAATAGCACTGGGAAAAATACTAGAGCTCTAACGAATGGTTGACTTTTTCTGATGACCAAAATTTCGACTGACCCAAACTGGGCGCCGGCGGTAAACCGTCAACCTTTCTTACCGCCGGGGGAATCGTAGAGCTTCCTGACAATATATACTGTGGGAAAAAAAAAACTCCAAAGAACGACTATTTTTTAAGCCCAAGCGATTTCAGACCTCTCAAGATAACGCTAACAAAAAACAAACAGTTTCGCAACCCAGGTCGAGTATCAAACCGAGTTCAGACCTCTGAATGCGACAGGCGGGCGCGTCTGATCTCTGCGAATCCACTCATGTGATTCCCAGCCCTGAAGCCCCCCTACAGCCCGTGTTAAGTGCAGAAAACCGACAGTATCGACTCGAATAATATAATAGTTTTGTCAACCTAGTTCGAGCAGCAGACCGAGTTCCGAGCTCTGGAATCGACCGAAAGACGCGCCTGATGTGTGCAGATCGATATGTATGACCTGCAGCACTGTCGCCCTCCCCCAGCACGAGTTGAGTGCAGAAAATTGAGAACACGTCTCAGGATCATTCGGACAATACGAACAGTTTCGCGAACCTAGCTCGGGAAGCAGGCCGAGTTCAGAGCTCTCGGTTCAATAGACGAACGCGACGGATGATTCCCCATCGATGTCTGTGACAATGAGCCCTGTAGCTGCCCTACAGCTCGAGTTGAGTACAGAAAACCGAGGGCGTCTATCAAGATGACGAATAATACGAATAGGTTTACGGACCTAGCTCGGCTAGCAGACCGAGTTCAGACCTCTCGATTCAACAGGCGAACGCGCGTGATGATTCTGAGTGCGATAGGTGTGCTTACCAGCACTGTAGCTGCCCTACAGCTCGAAGTATGAGTACATGAAAAAACCGGGAAGTGTCCTACCTCAAGATGAACTCGAATAATACAAATAGGTTTGCGGACCCTCAGCTCGGCTGGCCACGAAGACCGAGTTCAGGCCTCCCGATTCGGCAGGCGAAACGCGCGGTGATGATTCTGAGTGCGATATCTGTACTTACCAGCTGCTGTAAGCTGCCCTACCAGCTCGAGTTAACGTAAACAAAAATACCGCAGCGCAGTATCAAGGATTGACTCGAAACGCGCACCCGTTCACCGCGGGAAAAACTCTTTTTCTGCTTTTTGGCCTTCAAAGTTACCCGATCGAGCTGAGATCAAGATGGCAAGCGGGAATAAGATCGAATATCATGGGAAAAAATATTGGAGCTCTAACGAATGGTCAAATTTCGAGAACAAAACTGGCGCCGGCGGTGAACCGTCAACCTGGTCACCGCCGGGAACCTCGTAGAGCTCCTTCCACTGGTAAGATTGCTGAGAATCGACATATTGTCAAAAAATAGAGATTTTTCGAAAATAGTAATTTTTGATTTTTTCCAATGTTCATATTCGCCTGGTTCCCGGAAGTCAGCTCATGCAAAAATGCTTCGGCAGAGCTGAGCTGCTGTCAGAGAGGAGTTCATATGCCAATACTCGGCGTAAAAATCTGCTTTCTCAAAATGAATTGTCAAATACTTTTCAAAAACTGGGCGCCGGCGGTAAACCGTCAACCTTGGTTACCGCCGGGGACTCGTAGAGCTTCCTACCTTGACGTTAGTTGAGAAAACCGCGCATTCAACATTCCGACTTAAAGTAAATATTTGTTGACCTCTGAATGCGACAGGCGGACGCGTCTGATGTCTGCGAATCAACTTCTGTCATTACCCGCCCTGCCGCCCCCCTAGAGGCCCGAGGTAGTTGCAGAAAAGCGACAGCACGAGAATCTCGAACAATATAGAAGTTGTGCCGATCTAATTTGGGCAGCAGACCGAGTTCCGAGCTCTGGATCCAACAGGCAGACGAGCGCGCCTGATGATTCTGAGAGCGATAGATGTGCTTACCAGCACTGTAGCTGCCCTGCAAAAATATACTCGAACTACATCTCCACTTAAGTACAAAATACCCACCACGCGTATTAAAGTTCGACTCGAATAATCATACGAATAGGGTTTGCGCGTCAGCTCGGCTAGCAAGAACCGAGTTCAAGACCTAGGGATTCAAACGGCTAAACGCAACCCTGACCAATGATTCTGGAGATCATAAGGCGTGCCTGTACCAGCACTGCAAGCTGCCCTACCGCTCGAGTTAAAGTTATAAAAATAAGCCGACGACGCGTTATCAAGTTGACGTCGAATAATACGAAATTTAGCGTTTGCGGAACCTAGCTCGGCTAGCAGACCGAGTTCAGGCCTATGAATTCAACAGGCGAACGCGCCTGATTATTCTGAGTGCGATACGCGTGCTTACCAGGACTGAAACTGCCCTACAGCTCGAGTTAAGTAGAAAATACCGACAACGCGTATCAAGTTGACTCGAATAATACGAATAGGTTTGCGGACCTAGCTCGCCTAGCAGACCGAGTTCAGACCTATCGATTCAACAGGCGAACGCGCCTGATTATTCTGAGTGCGATAGGTGTGCTTACCAGCACTGTAGCTGCCCTACAGCTCGAGTTAAGTATAAAATACCAACAACGCGTATCAAGTTGACTCGAAATAAATAGAAATACTCTTTTTTCTGGCGGACCTAAAGGGGGCCTGGCGGGGCCTCGCTAACAGAACCGAGTTCAGACCCCTATTATTGAACCTGGCGACGCGCCTGCTATTCTGAGTGTGGATAGCTGTTTGCTTAGACAGGCGGACGCGTGTCCTACAGCTCGAGTTTCAGTAAAAATCACCGACAACGCGTATCAAAGATCGGAAGCAAACTGGGCCGATCCCGCCAGTGTCTTTTTTTGGCAGTAAAAATGACCGATTCGGAGCTGAGAATAAAAGTGGCGAGCGGGGGAAACATATCGAATATCACGGGAAAAAATACTAGAGCACAAACGAATTGTTGAATTTCGAGAACATAATTTTCAACCGACCAAAAGTTGTGAAAACTTCAGTTCTTTTTTTTTTCGAGCCAACTAGCTCTCCAGCGCGCCGGAATTACTCTTAGCTTCCAGCCATAACTGGCTAAGGGAAGCTCTACGAGTTAATTGCAAAACCACCCCAAAGTTGCCACATTGTCCTTTCTGGTCGGGTCGACCAACTAGCTCCACTCCGCGCCGGAATTCCTCTAGCTCATCGATGACGAAGAGCTCTATGAGGTATTTTCAACCGACCGAAAGTCACCAAAAGGTCCGTTGAGACTGGGCGCCGGCGGTAAACCGTCAACCTTTCTTACCGCCGGGGGACTCGTAGAGCTTCCTGACAATATATAATGTGGAACGAATTTCAGAGAACGACCAGTTTTTCAGCCCAAGCGATTATGAACCTCCAAAGATGACTCTAACAAAACAAACAAACAGTTTTCCAACGAGCTCGAGTATGAAACCGAGTTCAGACCTCTGAATGCGACAGGCGGACGTGTCTTATGTCTGCGGATCGATTTCTGTGATTACCAGCTCTGCAGCCCATACAGTATGAGTTAAGTGCAGAAAACCGAGAGTACCTCTCAGGATGACTCGAATAATACCACAGTTTCGCAGATTTCGTTCGAGCAGCAGACCGAGTTTCGAGCGATCGGTTCGACGAACGGACGCGCCTGATGTCTCGAAATCGATTCCTGTGACCAGCAGCACTGTAGCCCTCCCCCAGCACTATTTAAGTACAGAAAACCGAGAGCACTTCTCAAGATGACTCGAACAATACCAATAGGTTCGCGAACCTAGCTCGGGGAGCAGGCCGTTTCAAGCTCTTGGATGCAAACAAGAACGAAAAGCGCGCTGATAATTCCTCGATGCGATTGGGTTGGGCTGTTTCGACTATGGCTCTGTGGCTGCCCTACAGATCGAGTTGAGTACGAAAAACCGAGAGCGTCTGCTACAATGACTCGAATAATACCAATAGGTTTGCGACCCTAGCTCGGCTAGCAGACCGAGTTCAGACCTCTGGATTCAACAGGCGAACGCGCCTGATCATTCTGGATGCATTAGCTGTGCTGACCAGCTCTGTAGTTGTCCTGAAGCTCGAGTTATCTTGAGAAAACCGACAGCGCGTATCAAGATGACTCGAAACGGCCGTTCCCGCCTGCCTGCTTTTTTGGCCTTCAAAGTTACCCGATCGAGCTGAGATCAAGATGGCGAGCGGGAATAAGATCGAATATCATGGGAAAAAATACTAGAGCTCTAACGAATGTTCAAATTTCGAGAACAAAATTTTCAACCGACCAAAAGTCAGCAAAAGGTCCGTCGAGATTTTTCTTGCCAACTAGCTCTGGGACGCGCCGGAACTGGCGCCGGCGGTGAACCGTCAACCTGGTCACCGCCGGAGACCTCGTAGAGCTCCTTTTACGGGTAAGAGTGCTCAGAGTCGAAAGAGAGAGCTTCTGGGAGCATTTCTCGAAAAGGGGGAAAATTGATTTTTTTCGTCTCGACATGGAGATGGTTGCTCCAAGTGTTTGAATAGTAAAAGAGCGCCTACGGAGCTCATATTGAGACAGAGAGGCCCTCATAGTCGTTTACAGGTGCGAAAAATCTGATTTCTCAAAATGAATTGTCAAATATATTTCAAAAAATTGCAAAACCACCCAAAAGTTACCACTGGGCGCCGGCGGTAAACCGTCAACCTTTCTTACCGCCGGGGGACTCGTAGAGCTTCCTGACAATATATAATGTGGGCAAGAATTTCAGAGAACGACTAGTTTTTCAGCCGAAGCGATTATAGACCTCTGAAGATGACTCTAACAAAACAAAAGAACAGTTTTCCAATCGAGCTCGAGTATGAAACCGAGCTCAGACCTCTGGATGCGACAGGCGGGCGCGTCTGACGTCTGCGGATCGATTGCTATGATTACCAGCTCTGCAGCCCCCCATACAGCCTGAGTTAAGTGCAGAAAACCGAGAGTACCTCTCAGGATGACTCGAATAATACAACAGTTTCGCGGATCTCGTTCGAGCAGCAGACCGAGTTCCGGGCTCTCGGTTCGACGAACGGACGCGCCTGATATCTCGAAATCGATTCCTGTGATCAGCAGCACTGTAGCCCTCCCCGAGCACGATTTAAGTACAGAAAACCGAGAGCACTTCTCAAGATGACTCGAACAATACCAATAGGTTCGCGAACCTAGCTCGGGCAGCAGGCCGAGTTCAGAGCTCGTGATTCAACAGACGAACGCGCCTGATAATTCTGAATCGATTTCTGTGCTTATCAGCTCTGTGGCTGCCCTACAGATCGAGATAACTACGAAAAACCAAGAGCGTCTGCTAGAATCACTCGAATAATACGAATAGGTTTGCGGCCCTAGCTCGGCTAGCAGATCGAGTTCAGACCTCTGGATTCAACACGCGAACGCGCCTCATCATTCTGGATGCATTAGCTGTGCTTACCAGCTCTGTAGTCGTCCTGAAGCTCGAGTTATCTTGAGAAAACCGACAGCGCGTATCAAGATGACTCGAAACGGCCGTTCCCGCCGGGACGCTTTTTGGCCTTCAAAGTTACCCGATCGAGCTAAGATCAAGATGGCGAGCGAGAATAAGATCGAATATCATGGGAAAAAATACTAGAGCAGCCAGAGCTCTACGACTGGTCAAAAAGCTGTCCGAAAATTTTCAACGGACCAAACTGGGCGCCGGCGGTAACCGTCAACCTTTGTTACCGCCGGGGGACTCGTAGAGCTTCCTGACAACATATACTGTCGGAAAAAATTGCAGAGAACGAATAGTTTTTCAGCACAACTCGAGTATCAGACCGAGTTCAGACCTCTAAATGCGACAGATGGACGCGTCTGATGTCTCCGAATCGATGCCTGTGATTACCCGCCCTGCAGCCTCCCTACAGCCCGAATTGAATGCAGAACGCCGACAGTAGCTCTCAAGCTAACTGGAAGAATACGAACAGTTTCGTGATTCTCGATCGGCTAGCAGACCGAGTTCAGACCTCTGGATTCAACAGGCGAACGCGCCTGATGGTTCTGAGTGCGATAGGTGTGCTTACCAGCACTGTAGCTGCCCTACAGCTCGAGTTAAGTAGAAAATACCGACAACGCGTATCAAGTTGACTCGAATAATACGAATAGGTTTGCGGACCTAGCTCGGCTAGCAGACCGAGTTTAGACCTATGGATTCAACAGGCGAACGCGTCTGATCATTCTGAGTGCGATAGGAGTGCTTACCAGCACTGTAGCTGCCCTACAGCTCGAGTTAAGTAGAAAATACCGACAACGCGTATGAAGTTGACTCGAATAATACAAACAGGTTTGCGGACCTAGCTCGGCTGACAGATCGACTTCAGACCTCTAGATTCAACAGGCGAACGCGCCTGATCATTCTGCATGCGTTAGCTGTGCTTACCAGCTCTTTAGCTGCCCTAGAGCTCGAGTTATGTTCATAAAACCGTCAGCGCATATCAAGATGACTCGAAACGGCCGATCCCGCCAGAGTGCTTTTTGGCCTTCAAAGTTACCCGATCGAGCTGAGATCAAGATGGCGAGCGGGAATAAGATCGAATATCACGGGAAAAAATACTAGAGCTCTAACGAATTGTCAAATTTCGAGAACGAAATTTTCAACCGAGCAAAAGTCATCAAAAGTTCCGTCGAGATTTTTCTTGCCAACTAGCTCTCCAGCGCGCCGGAATTACTCTTAGCTTCCAGCTTTAACTAGCTAAGGGAAGCTCTACGAGTTAAGTCACCAAAAGGTCCGTCGAGATTTTTCTTGCGAACTAGCTCTCCAGCGCCCCGGAACTGGGCGCCGGCGGTAAACCGTCAACCTTTCTTACCGCCGGGGGACTCGTAGAGCTTCCTGACAATATATAATGTGGAAAAGAATTTCAGATAACGACTATGTTAATTATTAAATAATATTTATTATTAATTTTTTTTTTTTTTTTTTACTCGCCGAAGCGATTGATTTTTTTTTTAAGCGAAGCGATATTCATAGAACCTCTCAAGAGCGATCAGAGCGGATATAGACCTCTCAAGATGACTCTAACAAAACAAACGAACAGTTTTCCAATTGAGCTCGAGTATGGAACCGAGTTCAGACCTCTGAATGCGACAGGCGGACGCGTCTGATGTCTGCGGATCGATTCCTGTGATTACCAGCTCTGCAGCCCCCCATACAGCCAGAGTTAAGTGCAGAAAAACGAGAGTAGCTTTTAGGATGACTCGAATAATACAACAGTTTCGCGGATCTCGTTCGAGCAGCAGACCGACAGTCCCGAAAGCTCTCGGTTCGACGAACGGACGCGCCTGATGTCTCGAAATCGATTCCTGTGACCAGCAGCACTGTAGCCCTCCCCCAGCACGATTTAAGTACAGAAAAACGAGAGCACTTCTCAAGATGACTCGAACAATACCAATAGGTTCGCGAACCTAGCTCGGGAAGCAGGCCGAGTTCAGAGCTCGTCATTCAACAGACGAACGCGCCTGATAATTCTCAATCGATTTCTGTGATTATTAGCTCTGTGGCTGCCCTACAGATCGAGTTAAGTACGAAAAACCGAGAGCGTCTGGTACAATGACTCGACTAATACGAATTAGGTTTGCGACCCTAGCTCGGCTAGCAGACCGAGTTCAGACCTCTGGATTCAACAGGCGAACGCGCCTGATCATTCTGAATGCATTAGCTGTGCTGACCAGCTCTTTAGTTGTCCTGAAGCTCGAGTTATCTTGAGAAAACCGACAGCGCGTATCAAGATGACTCGAAACGGCCGTTCCCGCCTGCCTGCTTTTTGGCCTTCAAAGTTACCCGATCGAGCTGAGATCAAGATCGCGAGCAGGAATAAGATCGAATATCATGAGAAAAAATACTAGAGCTCAAACGAATTGTCAAATTTCGAGAACAAAACTGGCGCCGGCGGTAAACCGTCAACCTTTCTTACCGCCGGGGACTCGTAGAGCTTCCTGACAATATATAATGTGGAAAAGAATTTCAGAGAACGACTATTTTTTCAGCCGAAGCGATTATATAGACCTCTCAAGATGACTCTAACAAAACAAACGAACAGTTTTCCAATCGAGCTCGAGTATGAAACCGAGTTCAGACCTCTGAATGCGACAGGCGGACGCGTCTGATGTCTGCGGATCGATTCCTGTGATTACCAGCTCTGCAGCCCCCCATACAGCCTGAGTTAAAGTGCAGAAAACCGAGAGCACCTCTCAGGATGACTCGAATAATACAACAGTTTCGCGGATTTCATTCGAGCAGCAGGCCGAGTTCCGAGCTCTCGGTTCGACGAACGGGCGCGCCTCATGTCTCGGAATCGATTCCTGTGACCAGCAGCACTGCAGCCCTCCCCCAGCACGATTTAAGTACAGAAAACCGAGAGCACTTCTCAAGATGACTCGAACAATACCAATAGGTTCGCGAACCTAGCTCGGGGAGCAGGCCGAGTTCAGAGCTCTTGATTCAACAGACGAACGCGCCTGATAATTCCCAATCGATTTCTGTGATTACCAGCTCTGTGGCTGCCCTACAGATCGAGTTAAGTACGAAAAACCGAGAGCGTCTGCTACAATGACTCGAATAATACGAATAGGTTTGCGACCCTAGCTCGGCTAGCAGACCGAGTTCAGACCTCTGGATTCAACAGGCGAACGCGCCTGATCATTCTGAATGCATTAGCTGTGCTGACCAGCTCTGTAGCTGTCCTGAAGCTCGAGTTATCTTGAGAAAACCGACAGCGCGTATCAAGATGACTCGAAACGGCCGTTCCCGCCCCCTGCTTTTTGGCCTTCAAAGTTACCCGATCGAGCTGAGATCAAGATGGCGAGCGGGAATAAGATCGAATATCATGGGAAAAAATACTAGAGCTCTAACGAATTGTCAAATTTTGAGAACAAAATTTTCAACCGACCAAAAGTCACCAAAAGGTCCGTCGAGATTTTTCTTGCCAACTAGCTCTTCAGCTCCCCGGAATTACTCTTAAGCTTCCAGCAATAACTTGCTAAGGGAAGCTCTACGAGTTATTTTCAACCGACCAAAAGTCATCAAAGGTCCGTCGAGATTTTTCTTGCCAACTAGCTCTCCAGCTCCCCGGAATTACTCTTAGCTTCCAGCTATAACTAGGGAAGCTCTACGAGGTACTGACGCCAGCAGTGAACCGTCAACCTGGTCACCGCCGGGAACCTCGTAGAGCTCCTTCCACTGGTAAGATTGCTGAGAATCGACATATAGTAAAAAATAGAGATTTTTCGAAAATAGTAATTTTTGATGTTTTCCAATGTTCATATTCGCCTGGTTCCCGGAAGTCAGCTCATGCAAAAATGCTTCGGCAGAGCTGAGCTGCTGTCAGAGAGGAGTATATATGCCAATACTCGGCGTAAAAATCTGCTTTCTCAAAATGAATTGTCAAATACTTTTCAAAAAACTGGGCGCCGGCGGTAAACCGTCAACCTTTCTTACCGCCGGGGGACTCGTAGAGCTTCCTGACAATATATACTGTGGGAAAAAACTCGAAAGAACGACTATTTTTTAAGCCCAAGCGATTTCAGACCTCTCAAGATAACGCTAACAAAAAACAAACAGTTTCGCAACCCAGGTCGAGTATCAAACCGAGTTCAGACCTCTGAATGCGACAGGCGGGCGCGTCTGATCTCTGCGAATCCACTCATGTGATTCCCAGCCCTGAAGCCCCCCTACAGCCCGTGTTAAGTGCAGAAAACTGACAGTATCGACTCGAATAATATAATAGTTTTGCCAACCTAGTTCGAGCAGCAGACCGAGTTCCGAGCTCTCGAATTGACCGAAAGACGCGCCTGATGTGTGCAGATCGATATGTATGACCTGCAGCACTGTCGCCCTCTCCCAGCACGAGTTGAGTGCAGAAAATTGAGAGCACGTCTCAGGATCATTCGGACAATACGAACAGTTTCGCGAACCTAGCTCGGGAAGCAGGCCGAGTTCAGAGCTCTCGGTTCAATAGACGAACGCGACGGATGATTCCCCATCGATGTCTGTGACAATGAGCCCTGTAGCTGCCCTACAGCTCGAGTTGAGTACAGAAAACCGAGGGCGTCTATCAAGATGACTCGAATAATACGAATAGGTTTGCGGACCTAGCTCGGCTAGCAGACCGAGTTCAGACCTCTCGATTCAACAGGCGAACGCGCGTGATGGTTCTCAGTGCGATAGGCGTGCTTACCAGCACTGTAGCTGCCCTAAAGCTCGAGTTAAGTACAGAAAACCGGGAGTGTCTATCAAGATGACTTGAATAATACGAATAGCTTTGCGGACCTAGCTCGGCTGGCAGACCGAGTTCAGGCCTCTGGATTCGGCAGGCGAACACGCGTGATGATTCTGAGTGCGATAGCTGTACTTACCAGCTCTGTAGCTGCCCTACAGCTCGAGTTAAGTACAAAATACCGACAGCGCGTATCAAGATGACTCGAAACGGTCGTCCCCGCCGGGACGCTTTTTGGCCTTTAAAGTTACCCGATCGAGCTGAGATCAAGATGGCAAGCGGGAATAAGATCGAATATCATGGGAAAAAATATTGGAGCTCTAACGAATGGTCAAATTTCGAGAACAAAATTTTCAACCGACCAAAAGTCACCAAAAGGTCCGTCGAGATTTTTCTTGCCAACTAGCTCTCCAGCGCTCCGGAATTACTCTTAAGCTTCCAGCAATAACTTGCTAAGGGAAGCTCTACGAGTTATTGCAAAACCACCCCAAAGTTGCCACATTGTCCTTTCTGGTCGGGTCGACCAACTAGCTCCACTCCGCGCCGGAATTCCTAGCTCATCGATGACGAAGACCTCTACGAGGTATGGCGCCGGCGATGAACTGTCAACCTGGTCACCGCCGGGAACCTCGTAGCGCTCCTTGCACCCGTAAGGAAGCTTAGGATCGACGCGGAGAGCTTCTGGGAGCTTTTCTAGAAAAACGTGAAATTCAGATTTTCGGAGTGAAGATGAAGTCGGTTCCCGGAAGTCAACTAATACTAAAAATGGCTCTAGAGATCTGAGCTGCTCAGAGAACGAAGTTTATATGCCAATGCTCGGCGTAAAATTCTGCTTTCTTAAAATAAATGGTTAAATATCTTTCAAATATTCAAAACCACCCAGAAGTTGTCACATTGTCCTTTCTGGTCGGGTCGACCAACTGGGCGCCGGCGGTAAACCGTCAACCTTTGTTACCGCTGGGGGACTCGTAGAGCTTCCTGACAACACATAATGTCAAAAAAAATTGCAGAGAACGAATAATTTTTCAGCCCAACTCAAGTATCAGACCGAGTTCGGACCTCTGAATGCGACAGACAGACGCGTTTGATGTCTCCGAATCGATTCATGTGATTAACCGCCCTGCAGCCCCCCTGCAGCCCGAGTTAGGTGCAGAACGGCGACAGTAGCTCTCAAGATGACTGGAAGAATACGAACAGTTTCGTGAGTCTGGATCGCGCAGCAGACCGAGTTCAGAGCTCTGGATTCAACAGGCGAACGCGCCTGATTATTCTGGGTGTGATAGGTGTTAGCTGGCCTGCAGCTCGAGTTAAGTAGAAAATACCGACAACGCGTATCAAGTTGACTCGAATAATACGAATAGGTTTGCGGACCTAGCTCGGCTTGCAGACCGAGTTCAGACCTATAGATTCAACAGGCGAACGCGCCTGATGATTCTGCATGCGATGGGTGTGCCCACCAGCACTGTAGTTGCCCTACAGCTCGAGTAAGTTGAAAATACCGACAACGCGTTCAAGTTGACTCGAATAATACGAATAGGTTTGCGGACCTAGCTCGGCTAGCAGACCGAGTTCAGACCTCTGGGTTCAACAGGCGAACGCGCCTGATCATTCTGCATGCATTAGCTGTGCTTACCAGCTCTGTAGCTGCCCTGGAGCTCGAGTTATCTTCGAAAAACCGACAGCGCGTATCAAGATGACTCGAAACGGCCGTTCCCGCCAGAGTGCTTTTTGGCCTTTAAAGTTACCCGATCGAGCTGAGATCAAGATGGCGAGCGGGAATAAGATCGAATATCACGGGAAAAAATACTAGAGCTCTAACGAATTTGTTCAAATTTGAGAACATAATTTTCAACGAGCAAAAGTTGTCAAAAGTTTCCGTCCGAGGATTTCGAGCCAAACTAGCTGTGGGGGCGCGCCGGAATTACTCTTAGCTTCCGCTATAAATAGCTTAAGGGAAAGCTTAGAGTACTAGCTCCAACCGCGCCGGAATTCCCTTAAGCTCATCGAATAAACGAAGAGACTTCTTACGATGTGTCGGTTACTCGGGCGCGGCGGTTAGTAAACCGTGGCAACCTTGTTTAACGCCCGGCGCCCTGGACTCGTGAGAGCTTTCCGACAACACATAAATGTCAAAAAAAAAAATTGCAAGGTGTTATGAACGAATAATTTTTCAGCCCAACTCAAGTATCAGACCGAGTTCGGACCTCTGAATGCGACAGACAGACGCGTTTCATGTCTCCGAATCGATTCATGTTATTAACCGCCCTGCAGCCCCCCTGCAGCCCGAGTTAGGTGCAGAACGGCGACAGTAGCTGTCAAGATGACTGGAAGAATACGAACAGTTTCGTGAGTCTGGATCGCGCAGCAGACCGAGTTCAGAGCTCTGGATTCAACAGGCGAACGCGCCTGATTACTGGGCGCCGGCGGTAAACCGTCAACCTTTGTTACCGCCGGGGGACTCGTAGAGCTTCCTGAGAACATATACTGTCGAAAAAAACTGGGCGCCGGCGGTAAACCGTCAACCTTTCTTTCCGCCGGGGGACTCGCAGAGCTTCCTGACAATATATAGTGCAGAAAAGAATTTTAGAGAACGACTATTTTTTCAGGCCAAGCGATTATAGACTTCTGAAGATGACTATAACAAAACACACGAAAAAGTTTCCCAATCGAGCTCGAGTATGAAACCGAGTTCAGAGCTTTGAATGCAACAGGCGGGCGCGTCTGATGTCTGCGAATCGATTCCTGTGATTACCAACTCTGCAGCCCCCCATACAGCCTGAGTCAAATGCAGAAAACCGAGAGTACCTCTCAGGATAGCTCGAATAATACAACAGTTTGGGGAATCTCGTTCGAGCAGCAGACCGAGTTCCGAGTTCTCGGTTCGACGAACGGACGCGCCTGATCTCTCGAAATCGATTTCTGTGACAAGCAGCACTGAAGCCCTCTCCCAGCACGATTTCAGTACAGAAAACCGAGAGCACTTCTCAAGATCACTCGAACAGTGCCAATAAGTTCGCGAAGCTAGCTCGGGCAGAAGGCCGAGTTCAGAGCTCTTGATCCAACAGACGAACGCGCCTGATGATTATCAATCGATTTATGTGATTATCAGCTCTGTGGATGCCCTACAGATCGAGTTAAGTACGAAAAACCGAAAGCGTCTGCTACAATGACTCAAATAATTCGAATAGGTTTGCGACCCTAGCTCGGCTAGCAGACCGAGTTCAGACCTCTGGATTCGACAGGCGAACGCGCCTGATCATTCTGAATGCATTAGCTGTGCTGACCAGCTCTGTAGTTGTCCTGCAGCTCGAGTTATCTTGAGAAAACCGACAGCGCGTATCAAGATGACTTGAAACGGCCGTTCCCGCCTGCCTGCTTTTTTGCCTTTAAGGTTACCTGATCGAGCTGAGATCAAGATGGCGAGCGGAAATAAGATCGAATATCATGGGAAAAAATACTAGAGCTCTAACGAATTGTCAAATTTCGAGAACAAAATTTTCAACGAGCAAAAGTCACCAAAAGGTCCGTCGAGATTTTTCTTGCCAACTAGCTCTGGGACGCGCCGGAATTACTCTTAGCTTCCAGCTATAACTAGCTAAGGGAAGCTCTACGAGTTATTGTAGAGAACGAATAGTTTTTCAGCCCAACACGAGTATCAGACCGAGTTCAGACCTCTGAATGCGACAGACGGACGCGTCTGATGTCTCCGAATCGTTTCCTGTGATTATCCGCCCTGCAGCCTCCCTCCAGCCCGAGTTAAGTTATTTGTTAGTAGTTTTTTACCGAGTTATTTTAGTTGTTAATGAGTGGGTTCCCGAGTGTTAGTTAGTTAAGGTTGTTTTTAATTAGGTTTGCACTGCCAGAACGCCGACAGTAGCTCTCAAGATGACTAGAAGAATACGAACAGTTTCGTGATTCTGGATCGCGCAAGAGACCGAGTTCAGAGCTCTGGATTGAACAGGCGAACGCGCCTGATAATTCTGAGTGCGGTAGGCGTGCTTACTAGCACTGTAGCTGCCCTACAGCTCGAGTTAAGTAGAGAATAACGACAACGCGTATCAAGTTGACTCGAATAACGAATAGGTTTGCGGACCTAGCTCGACTAGCAGACCGAGTTCAGACCTATGGATTCAACAGGCGAACAATCTGATCATTCTGAGTGCGATAGGAGTGCTTACCAGCACTGTAGTTGCCGTAAATCTCGAGTTAAGTAGAAAATACCGACAACGCGTATGATGACTCGAATAATACGAACAGGTTTGCGGACCTAGCTCGGCTGACAGACCGAGTTCAGACCTCTGGGTTCAACAGGCGAACGCGCCTGATCATTCTGCATGCATTAGCTGTGCTTACCAGCTCTGTAGCTGCCCTAGAGCTCGAGTTATGTTCCGAAAACCGTTAGCGCGTATGAAGATAACTCAAAACGGCCGATCCCGCCACCGAGCTTTTCGATAGTAATATCCACCCGATCGAGCTGAGATCAAGATGGCGAGCGGGAATAAGATCGAATATCACGGGAAAAAATACTAGAGCTCTAACGAATTGTCAAATTTCGAGAACGAAATTTTCAACCGAGCAAAAGTCACCAAAAGTTCCGTCGAGATTTTTCTTGCCAACTAGCTCTCCAGCGCGCCGGAATTACTCTTAGCTTCCAGCTATAACCAGCTAAGGGGAAGCTCTACGAGTATTCTGGCGCGGGATGGCTGTGCTCACCAGCACTGTAGCTGGCCTGCAGCTCGAGTTAAGTAGAAAATACCGACAACGCGTATCAAGTTGACTCGAATATTACGAATAGGTTTGCGGACCTAGCTCGGCTTGCAGACCGAGTTCAGACCTATGGATTCAACAGGCGAGCGCGCCAGATGATTCTGCATGCGATGGGTGTGCCCACCAGCACTGTAGCTGCCCTACAGCTCGAGTTAAGTTGAAAATACCGACAACGCGTTCAAGTTGACTCGAATAATACGAATAGGTGTGCGGACCTAGCTCGGCTAGCAAACCGAGTTCAGGCCTCTGGGTTCAACAGGCGAACGCGCCTGATCATTCTGCATGCATAAGCTGTGCTTACCAGCTCTGTAGCTGCCCTAGAGCTCGAGTTATGTTCGAAAAACCGACAGCGCGTATCAAGATGACTCGAAACGGCCGTTCCCGCCACCGTGCTTTTGGCCTTCAAAGTTACCCGATCGAGCTGAGATCAAGATGGCGAGCGGGAATAAGATCGAATATCACGGGAAAAAAAAAAAAAAAAAAATACTAGAGCTCTAACGAAATGGTCAAATTTCGAGAACATAATTTTCAACGAAGCAAGAATTGTCAAACTGGCGCCGGCGGTGAACCGTCAACCTGGTCACCGCCGGGAACCTCGTAGAGCTCCTTGAATCCGTGAGAACGCTCAGCATCAAAGCGGGAGCTTCTGGGAGCTTTTCTACAAAAACTACAAGTTGAGATTTTTTCGGAGTCAACATGAAGTCGGTTTCTTCAAGTGAACTGGTACTGAAAATGACTCTAGATGGCCGAGCTGATCAGGGAACGAAGTTTATATCTCAATGCTCGGAGTAAAAATCTGCTTTTTCAAAATGAATTGTCAAATATCTTTCAAAAAATTGCAAAACCACCCAAAAGTTGTCACATTGTCCGCCTCGGCTGGCTCAAAGTTCTCACTCCCAGCGAAGCTATTCATATGAAGTCTCGCGCTCTCAGTGAGAGCGCGAGACCATTCTGCGTCGACAAACATGCACCAGAACTCTCTAGGTCACCCATAGATGGATATAAATTACAAAAAAAATCATCCGACACAAAAAATACAAAATTGTACAAATCAATATTTTTCATTGATTTTGAAAATTCTAATCAATTTGGGCACTCTCGAGGCTCCCATTCGATGTCTCGCATGTCGCTACTTTGATTAGAATGCACCTGGCATGCATAGCATGCACTCAGCTCGAGTTATCATCGAAACACCGTTCGCAACACGCATACATAGAGACAGTATTTCGAGCATAACTCCTGACTCAGCCATTTCTAGGAACTCTCGAGCTTCCAGTGTGACGCGCCAGATCATTCTGCATCGACTGGCGTGCGTGAGAGGTCTGTAGCTTGCTGACAGCTCGAGTTAAGTAAAGCCAACCACCGTCACCTGCCAAACTGCACTGCAGGCAAAGTCGGTTCCTGCAAGTCTTTTGACAGTAATATTGCCCCTAGAGCCCTTCAAAACTGGCGCCGCGGTGAACCGTCAACTGGTCACCGCCGGGAACCTCGTAGAGCTCTGGAATCCGTGAGAAAGCTCAGCATCAAAGCTACGAGCTTTCCTGGGAGCTTTCTTACAAAAACTTCAAGTTGAGATTTTTTCGGAGTCAACATGAAGTCGGTTCCTTCAAGTGAACTGGTACTGAAAATGACTCTAGATGGCCGAGCTGATCAGGGAACGAAGTTTATATCTCAATGCTCGGAGTAAAAATCTGCTTTTTCAAAATGAATTGTCAAATATCTTTCAAAAAATTGCAAAACCACCCAAAAGTTGTCACATTGTCCGCCTCGGCCGGCTGGACCAAAGTTCTCACTCCCAGCGAAGCTATTCATATGAAGTCTCGCGCTCTCAGTGAGAGCGCGAGACCATTCTGCGTCGACAAACATGCACCAGAACTCTCTAGGTCACCCATAGATGGATATAAATTAGAAAAAAAATCATCCGACACAAAAAATACAAAATTGTACCAATCGATATTTTTCATTGATTTTGAAAATTCTAATCAATTTGGGCACTCTCGAGGCTCCCATTCGATGTCTCGCATGTCGCTACTTCGATTGGAATGCACCTGGCATGCATAGCATGCACTCAGCTCGAATTATCATCGAAACACCGTTCGCAACACGCATACATAGAGACAGTATTTCGAGCATAACTCCTGACTCAGCCATTTCTAGGAACTCTCGAGCTTCCAGTGTGACGCGCCAGATCATTCTGCATCGACTGGTGTGCGTGAGAGGTCTGTAGCTTGCTGACAGCTCGAGTTAAGTAAAGCCAACCACCGTCACCTGCCAAACTGCACTGCAGGCAAAGTCGGTTCCTGCAAGTCTTTTGACAGTAATATTGCCCCTAGAGCCCTGAAAATTTTACCAGCAGGTGCGCCATAGCTTACTGTATGTGAGAAAAATCCGTTTTCTGAAAACGAATTGTCAAATCTTGCACAAACTAGCTCCACCCTGCGCCCGAATTCCTCTTAGCTCATCTCGTCGAAGAGCTCTACGAGGTATTTTACCAGCAGGTGCGCCATAGCTTACTGTATGTGAGAAAAATCCGTTTTCTGAAAACGAATTGTCAAATCTTGCACAAAGTTTCAAAAACCGACCCCAGGTTAACACATTGTCTCTTTTGGTCGGGTCGGCCAACTAGCTCCATCCTGCGCCCGAATTCCTCTTAGCTCATCTCGTCGAAGAGCTCTACGAGGTAAGTTCCGTCGAGATTTTTCGAGCCAACTGGGCGCCGGCGGTAAACCGTCAACCTGGTTTCGTTTCGCGGACACACGTTCGTTTCGTTACCGCCGGGGACCTCGTAGAGCTCCTAGCCACGTGTCATAAGTCCATGCATATGTCTCGAATGCGCACGGTGAATTTATTTCCAATAATAGAATGAACACATACATGTATGAGTTTCAAGGCGTCTTCCAGCGCGCGAGAGCGATGCTTCCGTGGCAGCGCACCTGTATGTAGACATGTACAGATGGACAAGCATGCGAAAATAGGATCGACGTCAGCCGGCGCGGCAACGCACCGGGCACGAGCGCGCGCACGCACATACGCGCGCACGCGAATAAATACAATCTCACGCGCGCACGCACTCACAACCACGCGCGCTCACTCACGCACCGGCACCCCTCACGCACACACATGCACACACACGCACGCGCACACACACACACACACACGCACACACACACGCACACACACGCACTCAAACACACACACACAAAAAAAAAAAACAAGCACACACACACACACACGCGCGCGCGCGCGCGCATACAGACACTAACACAGACACAGACACAGACACACCCACACGCACACGCACACACACACATACACACAGACGCGGCCACACACACACACACACGCACACACACACACACACACATGCCTGCCAGACACACACACACACACACACACAAACGCAAACATCTACAGATACAGACGGACCGACGCCATCGCACTCACAAACCCATCCCCCCGCTGCTCAGCGCTCTCAATCCCCCGCGAAATCCTCGCGCCCCCGCGCACCCCGCCCCCCCCCTTCCCGCCGGCGCTCCGGAGGGGGGAGGCACCGCCCCATGTCGGGGCCGGCCCTCCCTCCACTCCAACCACTCCGCCCTCGCGGAGCGCCGGGGGGGAGGGAGGATGGGGAGGGGGGGGAGGGGGGGGGGGGGCGCGGGCGGCGCCAGCACCGCGCGCGCACACACGCACACAAACGCACACACACACGCTCACACACACACACACACAAACAGACAAACGCAGACACAGCCACACACACACACACGCGCGCCCACGCACACCTGCCAGACACGCACACGCACACGCACACACACACACACACACACACACACACACGCACACACACACACACACACACACCCCCGCAATCCACAGACACGGACACACTGACGACGTCGCACTTACACACCGATCCCCACACTGGTTAGCGCTCTCCGCCCCCGCGACCCCCCTGCCGCCCCTGCGCGCCCCGCCCCCCCGCTCTTCCCGCCGTCGCTCCGGAGGGGGGAGGCACCGCCCCATGTCGGGGCCGGCCCTCCCTCCACTCCGCCCACTCCGCCCTCGCGGAGCGCCGGAGGAAAGGGCGGAGGGGGAGGAGGGGAGGGGGGCGCAGGCGGCGCCAGCACCGTGCGCGCACGCACACACACACGCACACACGCACACCCACGCACACACACACGCACACACACGCACACACACACGCACACGCAACCGACACACACACACACACACACGCAAGCAAGCACATGCGCATACACGCACACGTAAACACGCACACACACACACATGCACATACACGCAAACATAAACACACCCGCACACACACACACACACACAGACGCGCACAAACACACATACACACACGCACACACACACACGCACACACACGCACACACATGCACAGAGACGCACACATACACACGCACACCCACGCACGCACGCACGCACACACACACACACACACACACGCACGCACACACACACGCACACACACACACACATACGCACACGCACCCGAACACACACACACACACACACGCGCAAGCACATGCGCATACACGCACACGTAAACAAGCACAGACGCACATCCACACACACGCAAACATAAACACACACGCACGCACACACACAGACGCGCACAAGCACACACACACACACGCAGACACACACACGCACACACATGCACACACGCACACATACACACGCAGACACACACACACACGCGCGCGCACACACACATAATCACACTTGCACGCATACACACACGCACACACACATGCACATAAACGCATACAAAGACGAGCACACACACACACACACACACACACGCACGCGCACACACACACACACACACACACACGCACACAAACGCACACACACACACACACACACACTTACACACACACACACACACACACACACACACACGCACGCACGCACGCACACACACACACACACACACACACATACACACACGGACAAAGACAGACACAGGCACGCACACACACACACACACACACACACGAGCACACACACCTCCCAGACGCACAACACACACAGACACACACAGACACACACAACACCCACGGACACGGACACACTGATGACGTCGCCCTTACAAACCGATCCCCACGCTGGTCAGCGCTCTCCACCCCCGCGACCCTCTGCCGCCTCCGCGCGCCCCCCCCCCCCCCGCCCTCCCTGCCGGCGCTCCGGAGGGGGGAGGCACCGCCCCATTTCGGGGCCGGCCCTCCCTCCACTCCAACCACTCCGCCCTCGCGGAGCGCCGGAGGAAAGGGCGGGGGGGGGAGGAGGGGGGGGGGCGCAGGCGGCGCCAGCGCCGTGAGCGCACACACACACACACACACACACACACACGCACACACACACGCCCACACACACACACACACACACGCACGCACACACACGCACACGCACTCTCACACACACACACACACACACACACTCAAACACGCACAGACACACGCACACACACACACACACACACACACACGCACGCACACACACGCACACGCACTCACACACACACACACACACACACACGCACACACACACAAACACGCACA
Organism: Prorocentrum cordatum; assembly: GCA_963575745.1. Lineage (NCBI taxonomy): Eukaryota > Dinophyceae > Prorocentrales > Prorocentraceae > Prorocentrum > Prorocentrum cordatum. The sequence goes on along the minus strand of CAUYUJ010021794.1, from coordinate 9,519 downwards.
GACACACGCACACACACACACACACACACACACATGCACATTACACGGGCAACGCCGCTGGATTCAGCGCATTCCTCCCCATCTCCGCGCTGACTACTGCCATGCACCACTCGATCGGCGCCGCAGCGCGGAGATCCAGCCCTTCCAACCAACGCACCCCCCTCTCCGCGCCAGCGCTCCAGAGGGGGGAGGGACCGCCGCACTACGGGGCCAGCCATGCCTCCGCTCCAGTCCGTCGCAACTCGCAGCACAGCCTTGCTTCATTCAGCGCCCCCCCCCCCCGCCCTCCCTCGCCCCCCCCCCAACCCCCACCCCACCCCCCATCCAATCCCATCCCCCCCCCCCCCTCCACCCTCACCACCACACACACACACACACACACACACACACACACGCACGCACGCACGCACACACACACACACACACACTCCTCCCCTTCATTCCCTCTTCGAAACCCAAAATCCTTGCCCAGCCCTGTCCTATCGGCCCGAATGCCAGGCGGACCCCGCCGACCGATCCAGCTCATTCCCCTGCATGTCCACGGCCAACCCCCGGGTCCCCCCCGACACCCGCTGCGACGCGCGCGTCGCATCCGCCCGAGCGCGGCCGCGCTGGAAATCAGCCAAGTCCTCGACCCTTTCTGAACCGAAACCTGTCACCACTCGGTCGGCGCCGCCTCCGCGCGAAGATTCCGCCCGCTCCACGCGCTTCGGGCGCAGCAGCACCCCCGCGCGAACAAACGCGCCCTCGCCCGCCCCCGCCCCCTCACCCGCGACCGCGCCAGGCGCAGATTGCGCCGCCAGCCGGGCAGACCTGCGCGGAGCCACTGCCTCTGGCACAGTCTCCGGCTTTCTCCCCCCTGGCGCGGACGCCCTGGCCGCCCCCGGCAATCCTCTCCCCGCGCAGACTCCCGGCTCCTCCACAGCCACCTCTGCGTCGCCCGACGCAGCCGCGTGCCCCCCCGCTTTGCCGCGGCCTTTGCCGCCCGCACGCAGCTTCGCAAGGCCGCCCCCACCTCGCGCATCTCTCCCAGCGGCACCATCGTTCCCTCCGCCAACGTCCCCAGACTCTACCGCGCCATTGGCGCCGCCACCCAGCCTCGTCTCGGCGCGACCACCGACTCCGTCGCCAGCGGAGGCGCAGCCCGCGCCAGACGGCGACGCCGCCCTCTTCCTCCGCGCGCGCCTCGCTGCGGAATGCGGCGCAGCCCCGACGGGCGAGCCCGCGGCCCACCCCCCTCCACCCCCTCCTCCACCTCCTCGCACACCTCCCCCTCCTCGTCCCGCACCTCCCCCTCCTCCTCCCCCTCCCCCTCCTCCGCCGCGCACAGAGCCCAACCCCGCAGCGACCCCGCCGCTCGCGCCCGGGCCGCCCGCCGCGCCCACGGCACGCGCGGCGCCGAGCACCCCGCCCTTCGCCGTCGCCGCGCCACTCCCGGCGACCCCGCCGGCATCGACGCCGCGCATCTCCCCGGACGGCGAAGCCGGAGTCTTCCGCCGCACGCGCCTGGCCGTGGCCGGCGAGCTGAGGACACCATCGCCCCCTTCGCGCTCCGGCGTAAGCGGGGCACCCGCCCGGACCGGCACCGGCGCCCGCACGCTCGACCCCGCCTCGCTCTCCGCCGCGACCTCTGCAGGCTGCCGCCCCGCAGCGCGGCAACGCGCGCCGAGACCCGAGGCGCTCGCGCCGCCGGCGCCACCGCCACCGACGCCAGTCACCTCACTCCCGCCAGCTCCCACACCCCCGATGCCTGCCCCGCCCCCCCCTCCACCGCTCTGCTCATCTGGCGCCCCGCCAACCCCTGGTGCCCCCGCGTCGGCGCTCTGCCCCTGACTGCGCCCCATGCGACAGTACACCGCCATGTACGCCTCCTTCGGCTTCACGTGCGCCGGCTCGCCTCGCATCCTGCGCGGCGGCTTGTCGTCGTCAAACAAAACGTAGCCCCCGTCAGGGACGCGGCACAACGTCGTATAGTGACCGGTATGCACTGTTTGCCCATTGTGGTACACAACGCCAACCAGCTGCATCTGGGGAAGCCCATGCAGCCTCAGTTGCTCTTCGACCCACACGGGCTGCCGCGCCTCATGGCCCCTCCTCAATTGAACCACCAAAACGCGCGGCACGCCCGTGAGTCGCGTCTGCTGGTCGTGCCAAACCCGGTCGGCATCCGCGCGGCAACACGCTGGGCAGCTCTTCTCAACTTGTTCAGGCGCGCAAAAGTCGGAGTACATTTCCGACAACATCATCGGCCCGCCGGGCCGCGCATGGACCCGCAGCTTCAGAACATCCTCCGCCTCGTACGAGTCGGACAAGTGCCCGCACTGACGGCATTTCTGCCGCTTCTCCATCACAAACCCGATAATCCGATCCACGTGCGTCACGCGCATGTTCGTCGCACGAATGCTCCCGGGGTCCCACTGCGCAAAGCGTCCGGCCAACTCCTCTCCGCGGCGCGCAGCCGACATCAGCTTACCCCAATGCGCAAACACATCATGCTGCTGCCACTCGTTGTGGAACTCACTGGGCTGCCCGAGGAAAACGTCGTCGCTATCAACATCCGTTCGCCGCCGCACGCTCACGGGTCCGCCCTACCAGCGTCGCGACGCCAACTGGTTGTGCGTGTCCCACATCCCGCAGACGCAGCAACACCCACTGGCCCTCTCCTCGCAATCGCCCTCCGAGTGCCATCGAAGCCACTCCCAGACGGCAGGCGTCCGCAGCATCAGCTGCGTCACGCTGACCACGTAGCAAGAATGTCCAGGCCGCGGCATCCCACGGACGGGCACGCTACTCACGCTGTCCCACGAAGCCGCGCGAATACCATCCACGCGAGGCACGTCCATCTCTCCAGGGCTCGGCGGGGGCTGAGCCGGGCGCTCCGACGCGAACAAACTCTGCGGCCCGAACGCCGCGGACACCAGCTCTTCCCGACGGCGCTGTCTTCGGGCTGCCTCGCGTTGCTGCGTTCGCAAGTACGCCTCCCGGTTTCGGTCCTGCGCCTGCTGCCTCGCCAAGGCCGCAGCCTCCCGCCCCTGCTGCAACCGATTCTGGACCTCGGCACCCTCCAGCCGGTGCGACCGATCGCGCGTCGCCTGGAGCGCGAGCCGGCAGCGTTGCGCCAGGGCCCTCATCTTATGCTCGCGAGAACCGAAGCACGCGTGGGCACGCACATACCCGAACAGCCCAAAGTGGTCTGACACATGGAATTCGCAGCCCTCGAAGAACACTTTCCCCTTCCCTACCAAATGCACCTCCGCCCAAAGCTCCGCCCCGAACATGACCCGGTCCCGTCTCTGTCCGACAGCCCCCCTCTCGCCGAGACCCGAGTAAAACTTGTTCCCGGGGCAGCCCCAAGAACGACCCTCGTACCAGGTGTCCTTCAAACGCAGCTGCTCCACAGCGGCCTGCACCTGGGAGTCCGTGCTGTTCATGTCGCCCACAATGAGCAGCCGGTCGCAACCTTCCGCGCAAGTCCTCGTAATCTTCCGAAGTATCGCGTGACGCCGCTCCCATGCCGCACCCGCGGGCAAGTGGACCGCGGCCACGTTCACCCACCCCGCGCCGCCCGCGCCCCCGCCTACGGGAACTTCGACCCGGCACAGCACGCACGGGTCCTCCCCTGACAAAGCCTTGCCTTCCGCGCGCAGACCGCGCCTCACGTACAGGTGCACGTACCCCCTGGACTCGTGCGCATGGGCCACGCCAACCAATTGGAATTCCGCCTCCAGCTCCTTGTACGCCTCCTCGCCCTCGCATTCCTGCAGAGCAACGACATCAACCCCGCGCGCCTGCCTCCAACGGAGCACTTCGCCCAGGACCGCCGCGCGCTGGTCGCGGTCGCTCCAGGAGGGCGGCGCCACGGCCGAGCGATGCCCACCAGCGATATTCCACGTGGCAAACGACAACGTCGACGCGCCCTCCAGGCCCTCCTCTTCGCCAGCCTCACCCGCCGCTTCCCCTGGCACAGCCGCCCTCGGCAAGCTCGCGCCCGTCGCGCTGGGCGCCGAAGCACCCGCGCGAGGCACGACGCCGAACGCGCCCAGAACGTCGCGGCATTCCTGCTCCGAAAGCAACAACTCCATGACATCCCGCGCCCCCCGCGCGCCGACGCCCGCCCGGAACGACGCGAACGCGCCCCGCAGCACGCGACACACGTCAGGCACGAAGGACTCCGCCGACGCATCCAGCACGCCCGCATTCGCCAGGCGCCCGACACGGCCCAGCAGAAGCCCGAGCGCGCAGGCGATCCTCTGCGAAGGAACACGAACGCGCGGCGCGTCCCCGAACTCCACCGCCGGCGGGCGCCGCCCAGCACTGGCACCGAGCGGTCGCAGCAGTGCGTCGATATTCCGGGCGATTCGCCCTGCCACGTCCTCCCTGCGGGCCCGATCGTGCACGCGCACTGCGAGAGACTCGGCTCGCCCGAGCGCCTCCCCCGGCCGACCAGACGTAACACTCACAAACATCCAATCCTGCGCGACACCAGATCCGCTCAGTGGGTCCACGGCGACGACCATTAGCAACTCCTGCTTGTCACTCACGGAGTTCGCATCCCACACGCTCGTCCAATTGTGCGCAATCCGGGCAAAATGCTCCGGGGTCTCCTCCGCACCAACGTGCCGGCCTACCTTTGCCGAAGCCACAGTCGTCGGCAGCCCCAACCCCGCGCACAACTGCCTCGCCACCTTCAAGAAGAACTCCAGCGCCTGGCCCTCCAGCCTGCCCTCTGCCAGCGCGCTCTCCGCTCGCACGTTCACGACCCACTTGTCCATGCGCAGCGCGCAGCCACCACGGACGTCCCCGAACGCGTCCTTCATCCTCTTCGCCGCCTTATCCAAACTCTTATGCAGGCGCGGGGGCACCAGCGCGCCCATGGCCTCCTTCACGGCGCTCATATGCAGCGGGCCCATGCTCGGAGCCACGGAATCGAACACTCGCTCATCCCACGCCCCAGACGCCTCCCACCGCTCCACAATCAAGTCGACCACGCCGCGCAGGAACCCCTCCCTGTCACCCGAACCCGAAGACTCATGCGTCAGGCGCCCGGCAGCAGCCGTCAGACGTTCGCGCAAATCCTCCCGGGACGCACAAGCAGCGAGGGCACCGACATCAACAAGCAGATCCCGCGCGGCGCCCTTCTCCTCCCGCGTCGCGAAGCGCACCCGCCTCCGGTCCAGAAGCCTTTCGGCCACGGCACGGAGGCGCCGCGCCGCGACGTTGTCCTCTCCAGCCTCGGCAGCAACGGCGCTGTCGAGCTCGGACGCGAAAGGCGGCCCCTCCTCACCCCACAGCCATGTGTCCTCATCCACCACTCTGCCCGCCCCTCTCAACCTCTCCGCCTGAGCCGCGGCAACGGTCTTCAAACGACCCAGCAATGTCTCCGCCGCGCGTTTCTCCTCCTCAGTCCAGCAGTCCGCCTCGCAGTACCCGTATTTCCGCAACGTGCGGGAAGCGCGAGCCTCCAGTCGCAACTCGAAGCGTCGCCGCTCCCGGAACGCCGTCGTATGCCTGGCCCTCATGAAGTCCGCATACTCCGGCAGGTCCTCCTCGAACACCAAGTCCCAGGGATGCTTCACACGCGTCGTGGCGACGAAACCGATCCCTGCAACGGCCGCGGTCTTCGCTGACAGGTGCACGCGGACTTTCGCCAACGTCATCCCCTGCGCCTTCCAGTGCGTCAACGCCCATGCCAGCTGCAACGGGTAGTTCTCGCGCCACACGCCCTCCTCCATGGTGGAAGACACTCTCTGCCTCCAAATGGGCACCCAGTTCCGCCGCTCCTCGTCTCCCGGGAAAAACGACCGCGGCCGACCCTGCCCGTCTGTCCCTAGATCGATATCATCGAACTCGACGAACACGCAAAGGGGCGCCTGCAAATCCGGCCGAGCGCCATTGTGCGGGTCGGCGCCCTCGGGCCACATGTAGCCGCGCAGCGTACCCATCGCCCCGTTCATGAGCCCCGCCTCAACCCAGAGGTTCTGAGTCAACAGCACGCGGGCCCCTTCGCAGACGTACAGCTCGTTCTCGAGTCCGCGGAAGTCCTCGGACGCCATCTGGTCTGGCCTAGACTTCTGCTTTTTCTCCTTTTTGTCGTGGTAGGCACGCAACGCCGCGATGGGCTTACCACTCGCAGCGGCTACCTGGTACAACCTCTCCATGTTCACTCTATCGGCGCCACATGCACCCGAGGCCCGATCCTTCCTGCCGTCCATCAGCAGCGGGGCCGTCTCGAAGGCCGCCAGCTCCTCCCTCCCCTCCTTGGTCATTTGCAGCACCGACCTGTTCCGGCGCTTCAACCACGCATGATCCCGCTGCTCCCAAGTGCACTGCGCCATGCCTTTCGTGACCTCCAAAAAGCGATCAGCATCCTGCCTGTACTCCGCCTGCCGCTCCTTCGACAGCCCCTCTTTCTCACCGCGCCACCGGTGCACGCGCCGGAGCACGGCCACGTCCTGGAACGTATCGCGCACGAAACTCCCATTATTCACTAACCTGTCCGTGCTCCAGGCGTCGTCGGGGGTCCGCTCCGCCCCCCTGGGCTTGTTCTTCGCAGACCCCCCATACGCGCCCATCCGGTACAGGGGGTCATCGCCGATTGGCGGCGCCTGCTGCGGATCCCCGGCGAGCACGGCATCCTTCCCGCCGAGATACACTGGCCTCGCACCCTGCGCCGCACGCTTCGCCGCAACACCAAGAGTATCCTGCACCTTGAACTCGATCTTGCCCAGCATCTGCCGCCCGATCATGCTCATCTCATCCAACACAAACAACCTCGCCTGACGCAGTCGAGTCTGCGTCTTTTGAAACCGGTCCCCGTCCTTGCGTACCCAAGGGCCGCAATATCCCACCGGCACACCGAACGCCCTGTGCAGGGTGGTCGCGCCATATTTCAACTGGAACGAGGCGCACCCGGTGGGAGCGGCGAGCAAGCAGCAATTCCGCTCCTCCTCATCAATCTCTTCAGGCCCTCGTCGGATTTCGCGCACGCCGCGGCGATCTTGATCCAGCCTCGTCCTCGGGGCAAACTGCCGCACCCGCTTTCGCCTCGCGGCTACGAAACTGCGCACGGTGCGCGATTTCCCCGTGCCGGCCACGCCCGTGACCATCAATCTCAACGGGTCGGCCTCCGAATGGCGGTCGTCCATGACGATGTCGTGGGCGTACTTCTGCCAGGGGTCGAGATCGGCGCGCTCGACGACCTCGGCCCCGTCGCCGACCTTGGCCTTTCCGTACCACTCATCCCGGAGCTTCTCCAGACGCCCTCTCTCGCTCGTCGACACATTGCACGCCTCGTTCAACCAATTGAAGTCCTTGGGGTTCACCCGGACCCTGCCGCGCACCTCATCGCCCGCAGCATCCCCGACGCGCACGTCCGCCGCCTGCACAGCAGGGCCTGCCGCGCTGACGCGCTCATCGGCTGGGCGGCGCTCCCACTCGGACACCCCCCCCGCGGCCGCAGCAGACTCAGCGCCCTCCCCCGGCCGCGCCTCGCGTAAGACAGCATCCCGAGCCTCCTCATTCGGGTCCTCGTCGCCGCGCAGCACGAGTCTGTCCACCAAGTCCTCCACTTCCTCCCCCGACTCCGCCTTCTCGCTGTCTCTGTCATCGTCGCCGCGCCCGTCGCCATCGTCGGACGCCTGCCCCCCGGCGCCGCCCGCCGCCTCGTCTGCCCCCGCGCCCCGCCCCAGCTGTCGCGCCTCATGCCGCCTCACCATTTCGCGTCGCGTCCGGCGCAAAAGCTCCCGGTTGCTAGCGACCCCGTCCTCCAGGATGGCGCCGAGCACTTCCTTGTAGAACGGGTTCGCGCGCTCGCACTGCTCCACGACCCACGCCGGAACCCACTGGCGGAGCATGGGGTCAGTGAGCATCTCCATCATCATATGCCCCCAATACTGATCGCTCTGCCCCCCCCAGGCCCTTCCCCCCGACTTGAGCCAGAGATCTTGCACGCCCAGGAACCGCTCGCTTCCAGCATCCGGGCCAGCACCGCCCGCCAAAGGCTGAACGAACTCCGTGGCCCCAATGCAAGCCGCCGGCACCGGCCGGACGTCCCTCAGCATCTCCTGTTCGATCATGGCCTTGCGGTCCGCGGTCGCCATGTGCCGCCAGTGCGCGATGACGTTCGCCCGCGCGTACGCATCGTGGCAGGCGTGCTGCACGTTCGCGCACTCCGCGCTATAGCCAGGGGTCACCTGCAGACACACCGCAGGGTTCCCGCGCCTCAGCTTCCCGCGGTACACAGCGTACTTCCAATAGAATTCGAACAACGACACATCGCGCACCTCTTCCCCCGAGATGGACTCGTCCCCCCTGGCACGCTGCCGACGCACAAACTCCAGGCGCTTGTCGAACTTGTCCACTTTGCTATCCCAGTGCACAGGCTCGTCATCTGCCTTGTCCCGCAGCGCAGACGCAGGCTTCAGCGCGCGGGCCACCGTCGTGTTGAGGGTCACGACGGGCAGCATGGACAAAACCATGGGCAGGCGCAACCCCAGCAGCGCCACCTCGTAACAGTGGTAGTCCCGCTCCCCGAGCATCCGAGCAAAGAACTTCTGAATGGAGCGCCGAAGGAAATCAGTCCCTTCGCCCTCTGGGACGTAAGCGCAGACCTCGTTGACGGCGTCGTCGAGCACCTCCGATGATTTCGCGAGCCTTGCGCACTTGTCGTCGCGTACATTACGTGACGTATCGTACCATCGAACCGCACCAAAGGCCTCAGAACGGGACGCAGTAAATGTTTACAATGTGGCAACAGCACGTGCTCCTCGTAACTATTGCAGAGCCTGTCGTTCCTCGTAAACACCGCCTGCCAGTGGCCCTCCCGGCGGCCCTTCTCCATGCGGAACGGCCGGGGCCCGACGCGGCCCCACCTGTCGCGCGGGAAATCATATCGGCAGACCACGCACCCCTCCTTTCCGCGAGCACACGCGTGAACCCCGAGCCGCGGCGGCCCCATGCCATGCTTCGTGTGCCGCGCCACCCTGTTCACCAGCGCAGCCACCAGTCGCCGAACGGGTTGCACGTCCAACTTCCCCGTCGCCTCGGACGCAAAGGCCTCGTCCAGAACCTTCCGCAAGTTCAAGCACTCCGGCGCAGAAGCGGGCACGCTACGCACCGCCCGGCCCTCCGACGTCTCGTGCACAGCCTCGCCCTCCATCTCCACGTCCAGGTCGAAGGCGCCAACCTCGTCGTCCCACGTGTACCTGCACGCGCCCGCGTCGTCGTAGCACGGGTTCCACTCCGAGACAACGTGCCCGAAGAACTCATAGAACCGCTTCTCCAAAACGCACTGCAGCGCGACGTCCTCATGCTCCGGCTTCAGCACGCCGAAGTCGAGACCAGCACCCCCTAGTCGCTGCCCGCGGGCCCCGTGGGGGACCCCAGCAGTTCTCGACCCCCGAGCAGCACCGCGGCCCTCAACGCCATCACCATCCTGAACGTCCTCCACGGGATCACCCCCCGCCTCGTCCTCCGGCGCTGGATCCTCTGGCCCGACGCGATCGAAAGCAACGTCGGCCT
>CAUYUJ010021793.1:689915-701123 GCA_963575745.1 Prorocentrum cordatum | reverse complement strand
GTTGCAGTCCGATGTCGTTTTGGAGCCGTTGCGGGAAACCTTGGACGCTTCATCCTAGCAGACCAGTCTCCAGGTCCAGGGGAGCGGGGTAGGGCGAGGGTGTTACTTTCCTCGAAGGAGGGAGGGGTTGGGCGAGAACGTGGTTTAAGCCACTTCCCTGATCACCCCAACTTGTCAATGCATCGTTTCTGGATGTGCTGGTGGCAACACGCTAAATCGTAACCACTGTTATCTAGGACCATGCGCCTGCCTGAACGCACGAGAGATGCAAATCAACAAAACAGGGAAGCAACTCAGCCTCAGCGTCATCCTTCTCAGCGCCATGCTTCTCAGCATCATCGTCATCATCACGGGCGTCAGGAGCAAGCGACGGCAATGGGGCATCCTGGATGTGTTTGTGCGTTGCTTTCTTCTGGCCGCCGTCGCCCGTCAGCTCAGGCTTGCGCTCCTCTCCTCCTCCTGCTCCTGGCTTTGCCGCCTTCGGCTTGCCTTTCTTGCCCTTCTTGGTGCCGTCGGCCGCCTCCTCTGGTGACGCCTGCTTCGTCGCTGCCATCTCCCGCGCCTCTGCAGCGCGCAACTGCTTCCTCAACTTGTCAGCCTCATCCTTTGCGTTCTTCTGCTCTCGGGCCCTGATGACCTGCTCCTGTGCTCGAATCGCTTCGATCTCCTGCATCCTCGACTCCTGAACCTGTCTGTGGAGCCCCTCTGAGATGCTTCTCCTCGCTCTCCACTGCTCCTCGAGCCACTCCTTCCCCAACGTAGTGAAGAGCGCGTAGCTCGCGGTCTTCGTCGGGCCCCACTTCGAGACGGCCAGCAAGCTGTGAAACTCCGCCTGGCCCCCGCCCCGCCCCCAACGAGCGCTGCACGCGCCCCAAAAAAACGCACGGGGAGACATGATAAACACCACAGGGCAACCATGCAAATGCAAGACCAGCGCCACCTGTCCAACGCACGTGACCACATGGGACAACCAAGAAGCCACGAAATGCACGCCGCAGGTGAAGCCGCGCGCGCGTGAAGCGCACGCAACTTCACCTGGCCACGCGCCACGGAGGCATCCGACGCCCTTTTGAGCACCCTTGGAACGACCAACCGACGCGAGCAGCCAAACGAACAACGATGCAAAGGATCGGGGCAAGGGTATTCGCGGACTCGTGTCGTTCCGACCCGATCCTGGATCGGGTCGAAAAGACGCGAGTCCGCAGAGACCCTCGACTTCCTCCTCCATATCTCCCCTTGCTCTTCCGTTCTGTCCACTCTCCTCCTTCTCCTCCTCTTCCTCCTCCTCCTTCTCTTCCTCTTCCTCCGCCACCCTCGCGTCCTCGTCCTGATCCTCAAGTCTGTCTCCTTGTGCACATGCTCCGCTCTCTCGCCCGCCCCGCCCCTCCATGTTCTCGATGTACTCATGCTCAACAAGGTGCTGCAGCGCACGCTGGTCGGGCTTCTTCAGGCCCTGGATGGTGGCAATCCATTTTGGTATCTTCGTGTCATCGCCAAGCTCGCTGGCGTACTTCCCGAGTGGGCGGCCGTTGTGCTTCATGCTGTCGTCGGAGTCGTCGCTGTCCGCGCTGTCGTCGGCGTCGTCGCTGTCGTCGTCGTCGTCCGAAGCCGCCTGCAGCGGCTGCCGCTGCTTCAAGTTCTGCTTAAAGGCTGACCGCGGCCGCGAGTCCGAGCGACAGCGCTTCTTCTCCCTCATGTTGCTGGTGTGGCCCTTCTCGCGCTTCTGGCCGCCGCTCTTCTCCCTCTTGCTGTCGTTGCCCTTCTTGAGCCTGTCGCCAATTATGATATTGTGCTTCTCGCCCTTGCTGCAAGCCTTGACTGACAGCTCGCTTCGACGATGGTCTTTGACAGGGGTCTGATCCTGCTTGTCGCTCTTGCCGGCAGAGCCGTCCTCTTTCTCCTTCCTCATCTTCATCTTCTTCGTCTCGGCCGAGCCGATCACGTCATTGGAAGCTGAGTCCGACATGTCGCCTGAGTTCTGATCGCTGTCGCTCATGTCTGAGTTGTCGCTAGCCTTGGCCTTCTCCATGGCCGCGAGCGCACTCTTCAACCACGGGTGCTGGCACTTCATCTTGGCGAGCTCCTGCGCGGGCTGGCGGGCGCGCCGCCTCTCGGTGGCAGTTTTGACGTTTCCACGGGTTTCTTTGTGGGCCTCTTGGGGGCCTCGTGGGCTTCTGGAAGTCTTTTGGAGTCTCCTGGGCGCCTCCTGTGGCCTCCTGGGGGCATCGGTTTGGCGGGTGTCTTGCACTGTCGCTTTGTGCTCCCCCTTTTGGCTTTCTCTTGGGGTGGGCCTCTGGGGGCCGTCTGGTGGGCCTCAGGGGCCGCGTTGGGGCCCTCTTAGGCCGCGTTGGGGCCCTCTTAGGGGTTGCTTGGTCCGCCTTAGGGCGCTGTTCGGAGCCTCGATGTCCGGCATGGAGCGTCGAGGCACGAAGAAGCGAGAATCCCAATCACATAGGAACCCTGAGTAGAAATCAATGGTTTGACATCTTGGCACCTTCTCGGGTGGCCTCGTAGAGCGCCCCTGTGGCTTCTTGGAGGTCTATTGGGCCCTCTTGGGGCCACTGGGCGTTTATATTGGGCGCTCTCGGGCCGCCTTGGAGACTTATCGGGCCCTCGTGGGCAGCGCGCGTGCACGACGGTGTGCTCATGTCTAGACCACCTCGCCCAATCTACACGAAGCGCTGCTTTGCTGGTCTACTCACCTCAGCTTAACCCTGTGCTGCGCGCGCAACTCAGGCTCGAACTACTCTACTCTGACCTACATGCTACACAGGTTATTTACGCAACTCCATGCTAGATAACGCTTCCCCGAGGCATTCCACCACGTACTCTAGTGCACCCTATGCCAACCTACTTTCAACTCTGCAATGCCCACCACGGCGCCACGAGGCACGAAGTGGAGTTACCCCCATGCTTCTGATGCCCCCTGCCCTGAACTCCAAGATGCTGAAGATGGCCTCCAAGACGGCCCAAGAGCCCCCCAAGACGTCCTCAAAGAAGGCCCGAAAGGATCAAAATGGCCTCCAGGCTGCCAGGATGACCTTCAAGATGCCCACGTGTTCCCCGAAGGCTTTTCAAACCGATTCGGGGACCACGTGGTCCGATAGCTTGGCAGGTCTGGCCTCAACGTTCGGCCACATAGGCGCTTCCACAATTGCAGGGGGCGGCGATGATTCGCCGTAGGCGTCTTCGATACAATCCTACATGACGCTCCCCTCCCATTCCCCTTGCACGCTCCTCTTTTCAGCCGCTGCCTCTTCCCTCCCCTTCCCTCCCTCCACGTCCTCGTCAGCCTGCCTCTTCAATGACTCGTACATGTCTTTCACCTCGCGGACGCCCTCCTCGGCGGCCAGACATTGGCACGGCGCAACGGGGACGCCGAGGACGACGGCGACGACGACGACTACGGCGAGAATGGTGCTGATAATGTTGCTAATCGATAGTGGGATCGATAGTGGGATCGATAGTGAGATTATCAGATTGACAGCGAGATCGGCAATGGGATCGATAGCGCGATTGGTTGCGGGACCCCGTGGCTCATAGCAAAATGACCGATGATTGAAGTGCGAGGGCCGATGCACTGTGAATGAGCATCGGAGGCTGAGGGTCGAGACTCGGGGGTCGAGGATCCGAGGCCAAAGTGCGGGAATCGAGCCGAGGACAGAGGACTGAAGTTCTCAATCGACCGCCGAGGGCCCGTATTTGACGTTTGCGGGCCACGGCGCCAGCTCCTCACCATCCTCATCCACATCATCACCCTCATTCACTTCCTGCTCCCCTCTGCCCCCCCCCGCATGCCCACATTTCTGACAAGACCTAGCCACGATTGCTCAAACGGGTGAGGGGTGTGGACGTTGAGCGACACGCAGAGGGCAATGCGAGCGATCCCACTATCGATACCATCGACCATGCAAGTGGTAGAATCACCGGTTTCATTATCGATCTCATTCCTAATATCACTATCGATCTTACTATCGGTTTGAGTGTGTTGATCGCCGAGTGCACGTTCATTCGCGCGGCGCAGTGCGCACAGCACTTCCCAGGGTAGCGAACGCTTACGCAACGCACTCGGCAATGCAACGCAACGCAACGCACTACAATGAACGCAGCACCACATCATTTACTGGGACCTGAGGGGAGGGAGGGCATTTGCGCTAATGCACGCGGCAGCGCAAGCAAACAAGGGTCGGTCCTTCTTGCGCTTGTTCCACTGCTCTTGCCACACGGTCATCTGGTGCCCCATCGTAGTGTCTTTATCTGCCCTGAATTGCTTTGAAGCTGGAACGTTCAGAGCACAACATAAAAGCTTGAGGCACCGTTGTTTGTAATTTGAGCCCTGGGTCGCCCGAAGGTTTGCCAATGCTTCGCTATGCTCTTTTGCTTTGTTCCTGTCTGTGTAACGATTGATCATGGTCCCTCGAACCTGCCTCATGTGAAACGAACTCTTGGATCCAAGCTCACCGAGATCCTCTGCTGTCACTCCGACACCTTTCAAATTCAGGATAATATACTCTACCTGTTTGATCGTTAGTTTGTCGCACTTGCGGTGGCGTGCTCGAAGCTCGATCTCTGCCTCATATATGTAATCATGAGACTCGTCGTCTGAATCTGAGCCCTTTCTTTTTTAAATATCATCACTTTTACCATAATACGCCTTCATGCCAGAAGTCAACAAGCTCTGAATCGGATCTGGGCCACTGCTCGATTTGCTACGCCTTTTGCCCATCGTCGTCTGTCCTGTGTTCGGTATGCGGACAGCCCCGTGCGCGGCGAAGACGTGCAGGCTTAGCTGCTGAGCCAAACAAGTAATGCGGATCATGATGCATCCCTGCACTGACGCGCATCGCAATGCACTTCATGCAACGCAGGACATGCACTGATTGCGTGGACAATGCAAGCCTATGCAACACATACCACATCACATGAATGCACCGCCATGCATTGCCAGTCTCACAATGCAGTGCACAATGCAAGTACATGCAACGGGCGCAGATCGTGTATGAATGTTCGCCGACGCTGGGCCCAACCGTACAGGCGCAACCGCGCGCTGCACATATGCGCACCCCCTCTTGCTGTGAACGGAATGACGAGGGCAAGGCGCATCAATTCACCAAGATGTGGCAGGGCAGGGGACGCGGGGGCAAGGTAGTAATTGTACACACACGGCAGAGCAACCTGGTCTGTCGAGGGCAAGGTTGAGGATGGCACGGCGAGGGGGCAAGATGCGGGAAAGCGGATGCATACTTGCACACCAGGCGGAGGGGTGAAGGGAGCGGCGGAGTCGAGGTCGCGGGGGGGGGGGGGCTGAACGGGGGGGGCGAGGGGGCGAGAAGCATGAGGGCGAGGGCATACGTATAAAGAGACGGGCTGGCGACGGCGGCGGCGACGATGACGATGGTCGCGGGGAACAGTAAGGGACAGATGGGGACCGTAGGGGGCCGTAGGGAACCGCAGACGACCAAAGCGACAATAGGGCACCGTAGGGGACCGCAGGGGGCCGCAGAGGACCGCAAGGAACCGTCGGGGTCCGTAGGGGCCCGCAGTGGACCGCAGGGGACAGCGGGAGGCCGTAGGGGGCCGACGGGGCCGCATAAGACAGAGGGGACCGTAGGGGTCCGCGAGGGGCAGCAGGGAGCAACTGGGGACCGTATGGGGACGTAGAGGGCATCAGAAAACAGACTGGACAGTAGGGGCCCGTAAGTAACCGTTCTCTGGGAAGCCATGAGGAAACCTGGGGAATCACAGAGGGTCCCTGTGGATCCTGGGGGGTGGCCACGCGAAACCCAGGGGGGTCATGAAGGGCTTTGGGGGTTCCAGAGGGGCCCGCGCCCAAAAGAACCCAGCATAACCAAACCCCAACAATATATTCACTGACATGCATGGGAGTGCGCTGCAGCCACACCGAATTCTCAATAAAACACGCATGCGCGACTTAGTACACCACGCGAACGCACTACACCAAAACATTATAACAACGTATTACACGAATACACTAACACCTGATACTACGCGAACACTCTGCGCTAATGCACTACACACAAACACTACAATAATACACTTCACTCATGCGCTCTACGAAGACACTGCACGACAACGCTACGCGAATACGCGACACGGACGTGCTACGCCAATTCATGCCACGACATCAACAATTATGATTCGTGTTGTTGCATGGTTCCAGGGAGGCCTTCAGAGAGCCCAAGAAGTCATTTTTCGAGCCGCGAAGCCTTTCAAATGTGAGCCTCCGAGAAGCCATAACCCATCGCAACCATAAAGGCACTCACTGTTTGTTGCCTTCCCGCCGTTTCGCCCCCGTCAGCTTGCCAATGCCTCAAGGAGGCCTGGGGGTGGCCAAAGAGAGCCCCGCGAGAATAAATTAAGAAAAAAAGGCCCCAAGATTGGCCCCAAGACGGCAACCACACAAGCGTCGTGGACTAAATAGTAAAAAGATATAGATAAATAAAAAATAAGAATAAAAAAAATACTAGCAGCGCGTCGTAAAGTGTCGCGTACTAAACATCCGTGCTCATGTCGCGCATTAAAAGTGTCCGCGTAGCGGTGTACCATTAAAAAAAAAAAAAACAAAATAAAAACAATTAATAAAAAAAAAAAAAAAAAAAGGAGTGAAAACAAAAAAAAAAAAAAAAAAAAAAAAAAAATTATTAAAAAAAAAATGCTGCCGTAAAAACTTAGGGCCGGACGCGTCGTGTCAGTAGAAAATAGATAAACAAGAAAGATAAATAACATAGGCGCAGGTTGATTACGCAATAGGTTCGTGTAGTGCATTGGCGCCGTGCAGTTGTATTGTGTACTATATTAGCGTGTTAGCGTAGTGTATTCGCATCGTGTTGTAATGTAGTGCATTCGTTTGGCGCGTGCTGTAGTGGCAGATTTAGCGTCGTATCTGTCGTATTACATTTAGTGCAGCTTATGTCGTGCCTTCAACTTAATATAAGCTCGTGTGCGATCTGTAATGCAAAGACATTCGCGCCTCATCTTCAGTGCCGCACGCCTGATGCATTGTAGCAATTGTAGCGTATTTAGTGTAGCGTAAGAGCCGTAGTGTACCAGGTCTCGCGTGGAAAATGTAGCACGTTAGCTGTAGTGGGTTGCCCATCGCGTTTAAATTGTTGTGCCGTACGCGTCGTGCCTTTTAGTGTCGCGTATTCAGCGTAGTGTCCTAGGTGTCGTGTCTTGAGTGGCGCGCGCAAAACGTCGCGTGCAAAGTGTCGCGTATACTGTGTAATTGTCGCGCGCGGGATGTCGCGCGATGCCGATATGTGTAATGGGCCGAGCGCCGTGCGCTAATTATCGCGTGCTCAGTCTTAGTCATGCGCAGTCGTAATGCACTACCCATTGCCGTGGTTGAAATGTCCTATATATACTGTCGTGTATTATGTGTAGCGCACGGGCTGTAATGTAGAACGCGTTGTGCTTCAGTGTCGCGCATGAATGAAAGCGTCGCGCATTAAATGCCGCGTATTATCGCGCATTAAGTGCTATGCAGTTCGCTGTTTAAAACAATTGACAATGTCTCGTAACATGTGCCGCGCGCCAAGCGTTGCGCGCTGAGTATCGCGTACGAAAAGTCCCGCGTTACGTGCCGCGTAGAGTGTGCTAGTGTGGAGTAGTGTGTTCGAGCGATGCATTTGCGCGGTGTGCTAATGAAGTGGATTCGTGGATAAGTGTCGCGCGATAAAGATCGAGCGTTGAACGTCGCGTATGAATGGTTCCGACGTAAATGTCACGCGCACAGCGTGATAGCGTGGATTAATGTAGTCGCGTCGTGTATTAGTACGGGGTAGGTGTGCAGTGTATTAGTATATTGTGTTCGCGTGTTGTAATGTATTAGAGTAGCGTAATGTATCAGATCCTGCATCCTCTACGCATGGTTATTTTTCTTTTTATGGTCAAAGTTGCCCGAAGATTTAAACGCATCGTGAGTTCTATTCTGAATAGCATGCCCCCCCACGCCGAAAAAAACCCAAGGATATCCTCGGCGCACCAGGAACACCCCGACTAACCCCCAATAGTTTCAACAACCCAACGATATCCCAAAGAAACTGGACGTCCTGAGCACGTGCGACTGGACGTCCTGAGCACGTGCGACTGAACCTTGAAAGTCCTGCATATCCCTGTGGGATCCCGAGGAACCCAAAGGCAACCTGAAAATTTATCTTGACGAGGATGAGGAAAACATGCAGAATCCGATTGAATATTTAGACATCCTGGAATCCTGAAGAAGTTGAAAGGAAAACTAAGAACACCTGGGTCAGTCCCTAAAAACCGAACTCTGATACATCCTGAGGAAGGCAGATGAATCCTGAAGAGCCCTGACGTACAAGCAGACACCCAAGTAAACGCCCCATCTGCATCCCGAGAGACCACCACGCTTCGAAGACGCCTCTGGCCCACAAACCAGGCGCGCTTTAGGATGAGCCGCGGGCCCACGAACCCAAAGAGCGCCCAAAGGAGACCAAGAAAAAAAAAGAACAAAACACTAAGTAAAACGGCAATTATGAGGATTTTCAATTCTGTGTACGACTCACTTCTCAAGTTGTTGGTTATTGTCGGCTTCTGGGGGCTCGCTGGGCCTCGGGGGCGTCAAAACACGACTCAGGACGATATATCGGTCCCGGGGGGTTCTCCAGCCCCCTGGGAGCCGACGTCGCGAGTTTCTCACGACGTCGGATGTGTGAGTCCTCCGCCGCCCCTTTTCCGCTGACCAACGCCCGATCGGTCACATCTCGATAACACCTCGATACCACCCCGATAACCATGGCATCGACATGGTATCGACATGTTATCGAGGTGTTAGTGCGTGCTATCAAGATCGATACTGATCGATAACAATTTGATAGCACCTCTGTAACACCTCGATAACATGTTATCGAAATGCGATCGAGGTGCTATCGAGGTGTTGTCGAATGTGAGCGGGCTCGGTAACACTCGATAGCACCCCCGATAACACCCCGATGGCATCTCGATACCATTGATATCCAAACTTATCGAACTGCTATCGGGATGGTATCGAGGCGTTATCCGCGGGCTCGCGGGCGCGCCAGCGCGCGCCCGCGGAGCGCCCAGGCCGAGCCGAGCGCGAGCCCGCCCCCCAGCAAGGGGCAAGGCAGATGACCGCCACGCGGGCTGCCCGCGCGCCGCGCCGCTGCCCTTCGGTCGTCGGCGCTGCCCCGAAGGGCAGCGCCGACGACCGCCGCCGCCCTTCGGCGTCTCTGCCGTCTCAGCCGCCGGCGGTCGTCGGCGCGGCGTC
Organism: Prorocentrum cordatum; assembly: GCA_963575745.1. Classification (NCBI taxonomy): domain Eukaryota; class Dinophyceae; order Prorocentrales; family Prorocentraceae; genus Prorocentrum; species Prorocentrum cordatum. The sequence continues at coordinate 691,852 of CAUYUJ010021793.1, read as the reverse complement.
ACGGCCGCCGACGCGACCTGACCGCCCGCCGTCTCACCGTCTCCGGCAGGTCGCCGACGCGGAATCTTCGCGGCGTCGGTGGCGGCGTCACCGTCGCCGTCGGCGGTCGGTGGTGGCCCTGGTAGGCCCCCTCGGCTGCCATTTGGCAGCGCTGACACGCTCGGCTGACACGCTTCGGCCGAACCGAGGAGGAGGACAAGGAGGAGAAGGAGGAGAAACACGAGGAAAGATGGAGGGAGGGAAGGGAGGGAGGAGGAGGGAAGGGAGGGAAGGGAGGGAGGGGAGGGAGGCATGTATGAGGAAGAGGGAGGGAGACGGAGGACGGAGGACGGAAGAACGGAGGACGCAGGACGGGGGGGACGGGGGACGGAGGTGGTAGGAGAGGAAGAGAGGAGGAGGAGGATGAGGAGGGACGATGGGGAAGGGAAGGAGGAGAAGGGAAGGAGGAGGGAGGGAAGGAGGGAGGGAGGATGGGAGGGAGGGGGGAGGGAGCGGACGAGGGATGAGGGTCCTCCTCCACCTCCTCCTCCTCCTCCCTCCACTCCTCCTCCTCCTCCTCCTTCTCCGTCCTCCTCCTCGTCTCCGTACTCCGTCCTCCGTCCTCCGTCCTCCGTCCTCCTCCTTCACCCTAAACCTCCTCCCTGCTCCTCCCTCCTCCTACCTCCTCCTCCTCCTCCTCCTCCTCCTCCTCCTCCTCCTCCCTCCTCCTCCTCCTCCTCCTCCTCCTCCTCCTCCACTCCTCCCCTCCCTTCCTCCCTACCCTTCCTCTCCCCTTCCCTCCTCCTCCCTCCCCATCTCCTCCTCCTCCTCCTCCTCCTCCTCCTCGTCCTCCGCCCTCCTCCCTTTTCCGTCCTCCGTCCTCTGTCCTCCTCCTCCTCCTCCTCCTCCTCCTCCTCGTCCTCCGCCCTCCTCCCTTTTCCGTCCTCCGTCCTCTGTCCTCCGTCATCCCTCCCTCCTCCCTCCTCCCTCCTCCGTCGTCCTGTTCCTCCCTCATCCTGTTCCTCCCCCCAACAGCGCAGGCGCTGGGGAGAGGAGCAGCGCAAAGCGCTGGATGGGGGGAGGAGCAGCGCAAAGCGCTGGATAGCGCCAAAGACAAGGAAAAAACATTAGCAGCGCAAGCGCTGGCAACGCAAACCGCTGGAGAAAAAAACAATGAATACAACGCTATGGGGGGCAGACATAGCGCACTATTTTCTTTACACCATCTTTAATTAAACCATTAGAACTTCTAGAACACCTAATATGTTCGCAACGCGTTTTTCTTCTATCTTCGACGTATCTTCTACATCTTCAACCACTCCAAAACCTATCTTCCTTATCTTCAACCGCTGTAAAAACCGCTTCAACCAAAAAACTAACCCTATCTTCCGTATCTTCCACAACGTCAACCGTCGAAGAGATGTGATATCTGACAGATCAACTTAAGATCTGGAATATTAACTCAATATGTGTAAGAACAACTTAAGATCACCGACCACAACTTCAACTTATCTCTCATATCTTTGTTTGACGGTATTAGTTATGATATCAGAGAAGCGGACCGGCGCGCTGGGCCCCACATTTGCGGTCGGGGTCTCGTTATATGTATACTAGAACCGTCGCGCGCGCTTCGCGTGCGCTCAAGTTCTAGCTAGCTTCTTGGGGCCTCCTCGGAGCATCCTGGACTGCTTCTTGAAGTCGTCATGAGACCTTCTTGGCATGTCTTCGGGGGCCTCCTAGAAAAAATGTTGAAGCCTTTTGGGTGCCGTCTTGGGGCCTCTTGGAGCCTCTTTTGGGCTTCTTGGGAGCCTCTTTTGGGCTTCTTGGGGGCCTCTTGGGGCCAGTTGGGGGCCTCTTCGGGCTTTTCCTGGGGGCATCTCCGGGCCTCTTGGGGGCATCTTGGGGCGGAGAGCTTGATTTTTCAGTTCGCGTTCCCTCTCGTGGGCCCCTTTTTGGGC
>CAUYUJ010021793.1:624915-687415 GCA_963575745.1 Prorocentrum cordatum | reverse complement strand
TTTTTGAAACTGTTTGTGTTTCAGCCTTTTCAGCTTCCCGATGCTCCAAGACGGCCCAAGAAGTCCAAAAGATCGGCCGGATAGGTCCTACGAGGCCGTCAAGAGGGCGCCGAGACGACCCAAAGGCCTCCAAGACGGCCCAAGAGGCCTCCAAGACGGCCCAAGAGGCCTCCAAGACGCCTTAAGATGGACCCCAGAGGGCGAACACAAACTGATGGTTCAAGCTCGCCGCCCCCAGAGGCTCCCTGAGGCCCCAGGAGGCTCCCAAGAGGCCCCCAGGAGGCCCCAAGAGGCTCCCAAGAGCCCCCCAGGAAACTCCAAGACGCTCCCAGCCACACTGCCTCCCGAGGCGCCCGACCGCAGCTCCCCGAATAGATACCAAGAAGGTAAGCACGGTGGCGGGATGAGCCGCAGAGGAACCCTAGACAATCCAAGAGGGGCCTGAAATCGGCCGAGCGCCCCGAAAGCACCCTAGGGACCCCCACAAAATTCCAAGCAAGCCCTCAACAATATCATACCAGGAACCTTTGGTATGACATTACTGCGGGCCGTTAGGCCTCACATGGCCCTCTTAAGTTGTTCCATCTCTTCGTGTCTATTGGAGTCCCTCTTCAAACCTTTTGGGGTTCTCGAAAAGCGTGGCGAAAACTCCAACAACCCCCAAGAGAGCCCAAAGAGAGCTCCAAGAGGGTTCCGGGTTCATACCAACGCACGGTGGCGGGATGGGTTGTGGGCCACCAGATAATCCAAGAGGGGCCTGAAATCGCCCGAACGCCCCAGGAGAGCCCCCGGAGGGCCCCAACATAATTCTCAAGACGACCAAGCTTGCCTCCCAGACGGTCAAGATGGCGCTGCATTGCCGCCGAGACGATCCAATATGCCTCAAGGACAGCGAAGGTGACCCCAGCTGGCCTAAGATGGCCCAGGTATCCCTTCAAGACGGTCCCGGATGGCGGCAAGAGGCCGCCATGAAGCCTGAGGATGCTCCCAGAACCCCGAACATGCTCCCAAGAGGTCTCTTCCTCCTCCTCCTCCTCCTCATCTGCTCCTCTTCCTGCTCCTCCTCCTCCTTGTTGTTCTCCTCGTTGTCCCCCTTCCCATCCAGCTCATCCTCCTCCTCCTCCTCCTCTTCCTCCTCCTCCTCCTCCTCCTCCTCTCCTCCTCCTCCTCCTCCTCCTCCTCCTCCTCCTCCTCCTCCTCCTCCTCTTCCTCCAATTCCTCCTGTTCCTCCTGTCCCTCCTCCTCCTCTGCCGCTCGCGGTCATGGCGGACCTGGCGGCTCTAAGGGAACCTCCCGCAGCAATGGGCCCCGATCCACCACATCACTTATGGCCAGCCTCCTGTTGAACCCGGCCCAAAAGAACAGACTGGAACAGTGCCAGGAAAAGACCCTAAACAGCGGGAGGGGAGGGAGGACGAAGGAGCAGCGGGAAACACAACATCGCTGTTTGCGGGGCGCGCGGCAACTCGCGCCAGGGAGGAGGGAGGGAAGGGGGAGGGGGCCGGGATAACTGGAAGACGGAAGAGGCGGGGGCGCGGCCGCGTGGCGCGAGCCGCCGGACCACGCCGTCAGGCGCGCGCGCCACCACCAGAGGCGAGGAACGGGGGGGTCGAGAGGGAGGAGAGGGGAGGGAACGGGGAGAGGCGCGCGGCAACCCGAGACCGCTGGAGACCTGAGAGGGGCGAGGCAAAGCAGGAGGATCGCGATGATGGGGCTGGGCGCGCAAGGCCGGGCCCGCCTAGCGGAGGCCGGCCGCCTTCCGGCGCTGGAGCGCCAGCTGCGTCTGGACGACGCAGCTGACGACCGTATGCGCGGATCAGCTCCGCGCTCTGGCGGTCGTCCGTCCTTCACCTGGCGCGCAAGCCACTGCCTGGCCTCACCGCCCAGACGCCCTGGCGACTTGACCACAAAGGGCGCGAGTCGATCGCCAGGGTATCTGGCGTGCTTCTCCCGCTCCGCCACGCGGGCCGCTTCCCCGGGGCGGCGGGCCGCCCTTCTCACAACCTGCTCGGCCGTCGGGTGGCAAACGAGACGTCCACACAGTGCCGCCTTGCGCCCTCGTGGTACTCGATGTCGAACATGGCGCGCTCCAGCAGGTCCGCGCCCGGCGGGTCGGCGGGCCGCGCTGGCGATCCCACGTGGGGACCGCTGCTCCTGCACAGTGGTGGAGCCAGCGGCGGATCAGCCCGGCAACTGAGTCCTCCAGCCGCCCGTGGCGCCGGACCACACCCCCGCCTAGGTCGCAGACGGTGGAGTGCCCCGCCCTGTCGTCCAGAGGAGCGCCGCAGGCAGCCGCGCCGTGGCCAGCGCCCCTGGTTCGGTTCTGGCAGGTGGCCGAGGCTGTGCCCAGCTCAGCTTGGGCGCGCTCACCAGTGCCCGCGCGCGCAACGCCGTCGACCAGAGCTCGTCCTCCATGGTGCACGCCGGGTCGCTGAGGTCCAGCAGGGAAGCTGCCGCCCCTGGGCCCCCAGCCCCCAGCAGCAAAGCTCTGTCGTGCTCGGGCAAGCGCTGCCGCAGGGAAGCCCCTCTCCTCCTCCTGCTCCTGCTCCTGCTCCTGCTCCTGTTCCTGCTCCTGCTCCTGCTCCTGCTCCTGCTCCTGCTCCTTCTCTTGCTCCTGCTCCTGCTCCTGCTCCTGCTCCTGCTCCTCCTCCTCCTCCTCCTCCTCCTCCTCCTCCTCCTCCTCCTCCTCCTCCTCCTCCTCCTCCTCCTTCCTCCTCCCCCCCCTCCCCCTCCCCCCTCCCCCTCCCCCCCCCCCTCCCCTCCCCTCCCCCTCCCCTCCTCCTCCTCCTCCTCCTCCTCCTCCTCCTCCTCCTCCTCCTCCTCCTCCTCCTCCTCCTCCTCCTCCTCCTCCTCCCTCCTCCTCCTCCTCCTCCTCCTCCTCCTCCTCCTCCTCCTCCTCCCTCCTCTCCTCCTCCTCCTCCTCCTCCCCTCCTCCTCCTCCTCCACCTCCTCCTCCTCTCCTCCGCCTCCTCCTCCTCCTCCTCCTCCTCCTTCCCCCACAATGATCAATATGAATACTACTCTCCCTCTTCCCCGGTGGCGGCCTGAAAGTAGTTGACCCCCCCCCCCGCGTACTGGTTTTTTACACACAGGATTCCCGGGAGTTGGGTTTTCGCCTGCGTTTTTTTTCAAAATGCTGCTCTCGCTGAGGCGCCGGCCTCATTTCTGCTCCCGAATCGTTCCGAATCGTGCTCCCGCTGCAGCGTGGGCCTCATTTTCGGATCGGTGTTTGGCCTCCGTCGTTCAGGATGGCGTTCTCGCCCCAGCGCGGGCCTCTTTCTCGCGCGCCCATCCGCCCGCCACCACCGCGCCGCACCACCACCACCACCACCCACCACCACCACCACCACCACCACCACCACCACCACCACACAACCAGCACCAGCACCAGCACCAGCACCAGCACCAGCACCAGCACCAGCACCAGCACCAGCACCAGCACCACACCACCCACGCACACACGCACGCACGCACGCACGCGCACCACCACCCACTACGCACGCGCGCGCGGAGCCACAGGTCCGCTACGACACGCGTCCGCGGACAGAGAAAATCAGCGCCATGGTAAGGGATGGGAGGGAGGGGTAGGACGTCAGATATGACGCGAGCGCACCTAGCTTGTCCTCCCCCCTCTCCTGATTCCATCCTCCTCCTCCTCCTCCTCTCCTTCTCCTCCTCCGCTCCTCCCCCAGCGGCTGCGAGAGCACATGTGCAGACAGCTTGGCCAAGTCATGCGCTTCTTGGGAACCTCATGGGGTCTCAGGGGAACTCTTCGGGGCGTCTGGCCCCAACCTTCCCGAACACCTCCAGCTGTCACCTTCATCATAGGGGTCTTCTTCCAAGGTCGGCGACACCGGCCGTAAGGCCTTCGCAATAAATCCAGAAGGCAACTGAACCGGAACAACCACTGACAGTAGCAGCTCATGACATGCTCATGGAAGCCCTGCGCAGGCACTAACCAGACACAATCCCTCGATAATGACGGTGTCAGGGCCCCAGCGAGAACGAGTGCCTGGGGCCCTAGGGCAACCCACCATGGAAGAACCCAAGGAACAGCGAGCCCCTCCCGAACCCGAACCGTTGCCTGTTGCAGCGTCTTAGCTGTAACTCAACGTTTGGAATTTCGTGCTGGCTTCTTTGGGACGGATCTGTAACGCCCTCTGAGATCCGACATCACAAACAAGCATGAAACATCATCAACAAACACTGGACTGGAGTCCTGGGCCCCATCTTTCTGTGGCACTTCTCGAGCCGGATCGATCTGTGAAGGTCCCGAGGCCCGAATCAAGGTGAATACGCTCGCCGTGAAAAAAATGCAACGCCTGGGTCTCGAAGCTCTCCGCCGACGCCCCAAGCGCGCCCCCAGCAATGCCGTCCCCAAAAATCCGCGCGGGACCTCCGAAAACGTCACGCTCACGCCGCTTTTTGCTGCTCGACCTATGGTGCAGTGCCCGAGGGCAGCGACCGCGGGCGTGGAAAACTGCGCGGCCACGGCCGCCGACCCTGACAGCCTCTCCTGGTGAAAGAATCACGGCGGAGGGTTTCTGTCAACTTTCGGCCTCCCGGGGCCGTCGGCGGGCCCCAGGACCGTCGAAGAATGACTCAGGGTGGAACACGGGCCCCGGGGAAAGGGTTCAGACCTCTTGGGAGCCACTTTCTGAAAAAAAAGCGATGTCGGATATCTTGGGAGGCCATGGTGGTGACGAGGCATGCAGAGAGCTGACCGTCGAGGTTCGTGTACAGGTCATACAAGTTGACGGACTTGGCAAACGGGCGGGATGGTCGGGGCGGGCGAGAACGGTCGATGATCCTCAGAACGTGCAGGAGCGCGTGTTTAGCGTCAATATACGCTTGTCCACCGAAGCCTTTCAGTGAGACGCACGCGGTGTAATCAGGGCCGACGCAGTCTGCGGAGTAGACACATTGGGCAAATCGGGGTAAACACTTGTTGAGCATGGCGTTTTCGGTGTTCATGTCAGCTGCGTAAACGGCTGCGGCTCTAACCTATCGAACTCATGCTGCTGCCCTTGCTGCCTGCCCTACCCCCTACTCCGCTCACATGAGCCCCTGAAAAATCAAATCATAATAATAGGGCGAACACATGCGCGACGAAAGCGAACGGGTTTTTCGTGAGAAGGCTTAGCGACCTTACGCCGCGGCTTACGTGGGCCGCCGGCGTGGCACACCGCGTGGAGAAGGGGGCGTTTACGCGCGGCATTACGCGGGAAACTTATGCGCGACTGTCGGCACACTCGACACCGTTCCCTTCCGTCGCTCACATGACCTGAGTCGGCGGCGCGCCCGGGGGGGAGTGTGAAGGGTTACGTAGGCCTTCTCAGAAGGCGGCGGGGCTTCTCAGAAGCCTGCCAGCCCTCTGAGAAGCCATCTTTGTCTTTGGAGAAGGCTTAGACAACTGCTCAGAAAGCCAGAGACCTCCCGAGCCTTCTGAGAAAGATGGCCTCCGGAACTTATCCTCTGAGCTCGCCGCCGACTGGGGATCATCGAAGGGCAGGGACAGCAAAGGGGGGTCAGCGGATCGGCTGCACGCAGCGGCTTTTTCTCTGGCGCTGGAAGCTCAGTTGGTGGCGGGGGACGCTCATGGCGGGGGGGGCCGGAGTCAGCTGCACGCAGCAGATCTCCCTCCGGGGTGGGGGGGGGGATGCAACCCCTCGTGCTCGTCGTCGGACGGGTTTTCGCACGTTTTCGTACCTTCCTGAAGGTTTTGCTGCTTCGGCATGCGTTTTAGCAGCTGCGCTTCGCCGAGAGGGTTCCAAGGGTGCCCGGATCGTCCCGAACGGCCGCCGGAGGCCCGAACTCAGATCATCCGTTACCGAAAATGTCTGGTAACGCTCTGGACGAACCCGTCGCGCCAGAAATTCGGTCTGTGGCCGCGAATTCCAATAACGAGCAAGCCGTCGACGTCTTCGAAGCCCTCACTTGGACCCTGGCGCACCGTGTCTTCTTTACCGAAATTCGGCCCCACGAGGCCAAACTCATTGATTTCCCGCTGGTTTTGTTTCAAACATTTGGGCGTTCTCGCCTTTTCCACTTCCCGCCGCTCCAAAACGGCGCGAGAGGCCCCCAAGATCGCCCCAAGACGGCCAAAAAGGCCTCCAAGAGGGCCCTAAAACAGCTCAAGAGGACCCCAAGACAGCCCAGAACGCCTCCAAGACGGCCCAAGAGACCCCCAAGACGGCTCCAAGAGCGTGTGCCCAGACGGGCGGACATTTCGAGCCCTCGGCCCCAAGAGGCTCCCAGAAGGCCCCAAGAGGTTCCCGAGAGGCCCCGAGAGGCCCACAGGAGGACCCCAGGAAGCCCAAGAGGCCCCCAGGAGGCTCCCAAGAAGCCCCCCCAAAGCCCTCAAATTCCTCCCCAGAGGCCCCCGAGAAACTTCCGAAGAGACCCCAAGAACCATTCCTGAGGACTCTGGCCCACGTCAGCGTCGTTATCGTTGCCGCCGCCGCCGCCGCAGCTGTCGCCGTCGTCGTCGTCTCCCTTCAGGGTCGTCGGCACCGGCCGTAAGGCCTTCGCAGTTCGACCCCGTCTGGTCGTGACCGAAACCTGGCGCGACCGAGATCCACTACCGCAGACGTCTGGTCGCGGATGATCTGGGAGTTCTGGCCCGAAAACCACCGGGGGACCGGCTCAGGGGGGGAAGCGTCGAGCTCGCATCGGCGCTGCATCGCCGATAGATCGGCGATGGGCCCCCGACAACGACACCGCACGGTCCTGGGCGGGTTGGGCTCGCAGACGATTGGGCTATCAGACCGTTACATCGGCAATGAATGGGCGATTGGGGGTCGATGCATCCCTGACCTATTTCCCCCCAAAGTTGCCCCTGACTCTCCAACTTCCCCAATTTCGACTGATCCGGCAAACGGGCGCGATGGAGAAGGGGAAGCTGGACCAAGCCTCAGCAAACGGACTGGGGGCAGTACATGCTGGCGAGATGCTCAGGAGCTCCAGCCCCCCCGAGGCTCCCAGAAAATGTGCCCGGGGCGTGGTGCAGTCGGATCTCCATCCTGAGGTGAACTTGCCAAGCAGTGGCTTTGGACGCAAAGTCGACGTCTGTAACGAGCTCGAACCATGTTGGAAATGTGAGCGAATTCGCGTCGTGTCCAGGCTCCTTTGCAAAATCTTCGGGCACATATATAGTTGATCTCAACAAAACAAACACTGCTGCTACATCAAACACTCTGGATGTGAACGTCGCGTGCAGGCACACATGCACCTTTTCCACTGCGAGAGCGCACTCTCGCACACACATGAAAAGGAATGGCCAGAACAGTCGTGCATTGCTCTCGGGTGCCTGGGTGAAGCGAGGCTCCGCGGCCCTCATGGATCATTACCATTGTATTGCCCTGCCGTGCCTCGTCTGATTTCTGGAAAAACCATCCCCCTCTAGGAAACCTTGGCCTCGCTGGCCAACCTACCCCTCCCTAGGTGGGGGTGGGGGCCGTCGTTTTCGGCCTTCGCAGCGCCGACCACCACCTGGAGGGGGTGCGCAGGGACAGCCACCCTGCCCTGCCCCAATGAGGCCTGGCGTAGCTCCGACGACGACGACCTATTTTGTCCAGTCGGCCTCGCGCCCCGCTGGCGGCCTGTTCCGCCTCGGCGGCGACCCGTTCACCACCCGGCGTCGCCCCCGCCGAGCCCTTGAAAGGGAAAGATGGAGGAGGGCAGGCTCAGGGGAGGAAGCGTCGACCTGGATGGAATCTGCGACGCGTCGCCGATAGATCGGCGATAGGCCTCCGTGATTGGATCCCCGCGTTCCTGGGCGAGGCGGGGGCCCCTGTCGGCGATCCAGGCAACGACCCCCCTCGCAGAGGAAACTGTCAGCTTCTCGATTTTCCGAAAATGAGGAACTACGTGGGACGCGCCATATATATATGTATATATAAAGAGTATACATGTTCACACATGCATGAACCTATTATAAGTATAATTACACATATGCATACATACGTACATACATACGTACATACATTCATACATGTGTATATATATGCACACTAGAACCACGCGCGCGTTTCGCGCGCGGTGAAGTTTTGATCGCAGATGAGCCACGGGTGCCGCTGTAAGCCCCGCTGTGGCAGCAACCACGATTACCAGCGTCTCTGGCCCATGCAATCGACGCAATGAAACGCGTAGTCAGAACGCGGGGCGCCACGTTCCCGCGTATCTCACAATCTCGATGTCGCCTTTGTTTGGTTTATCGAACTGCGTTTTTTCTTCATTTTGACATCCGCTCTGCCCCGTCGTGACACGCACTGTGTTTTGCACATTTGTTCGGTCTCCCCATACCCGATCACGCAGACATCCGCCAGCTCCTGATGTTGGGGTTGGCTCGGTGCCTCGTTGCGCGCGCGCGTGGGAACGCGTTGTTTTCTGTTTCCCCCTCTTTGTGTTCCAAGCTTGTCGTTTTCAGTGGTCGTTCAGCTGTTGGGTATCAGCAGAAGGCTCGCGCAGATGTCCCGGTCATCATCGCCCTTCTCTGCAGTCAGTTGTTGACGACAAACCGCATGCCGGCGATAATCGCACCAGTGGGAGCAGAAGCTTCGGGCACACGGTGGATGCTCAATGATTTGCCTGGTAAATCCAATGTCTGGGGCTGCCTGGAGTTCTGACGGGGCCTCTGGCGGTACCTTTTCGGCGCCCTGGCGAAGCCTCTCCCTGGCGCTTTGGTGGGGCTTGCCCAGGAGGGGAGGGAGGAGCACGGAGGGCGCGAAACCTCAGGGAAATTGTGGTACAGCCACACCCCGTGCGCTCTGACGGGGCTACCTCGGGTGCGGTAGGAGAAGCAAAACAAAACAGGGACTGTATGTGGCATATCAACACCCCTCTCGCTCTGCTGGGGCCGCCCTTGAAGGGTGGGAGGGGCAAACAACTTGTGAAATGATAGGGTGTAGCGATGCCCCGTTCGCTCTGGCGGGGCCTGTCTGGCGCTCTGGCGGGGCCGTCCCAGGAGGAGGGAGGAACACGAAAGCTGAGGGGTGAAGGGAGGAACACGAAAGCTGAGGGGTGAGCGGAGGGAGTGGAGGCAAGCGGAGGGGGCGGGAGGGAAGGAAGGACGGAAAGGGGAGGCCCGGGCTATCTGGGCCGTCTTCGAGCGCCCTGAAGCCTCCCGCTCCCGCTCAGGGGCCCATCTTGGGCCTGTCCTGGGGCCTCTTGGGCCGTCTGGGGCTTCTTCGTGGCAATTTGCAAGCTCTCTGGAGCCGTCTTGGGGCTCTTTTGGGGGCCTCGTCGGCGGTCTTGGGGCGGTCTTGGGGACGGCTTCGGCCGTCTTCGAGCATTGGAAGCTCGAGAACGCGAGAAAGCGAAACGCATAGGAAAAACAATGTAAATCAATGATTTGGGCCCTCTCGGGGCGTCTCTCGGAGCTCTCTTGGAGGCCTCTTGGGCTGTGTTTGCCGTTTTGAATTCCTCTTTGGCCACCTTGGGATCACCTGGGCTGTCCTGGAGCGCCTTGGGGCGGGCCTCCCGCTCCCGCTCTGGGGCCAATCTTGCGCCTCTCCTGGGATTCTCTTGGGCAGTCTTGGCTTGCTCTTGGACAATCTTCAGACTCTCTCGGGCCGTCTTGGGGCTCTTTTGGGGGCCTCTTCGGCGGTCTCGGGGCGGTCTTCGGGGCGTCTTCGACCGTCTTGGAGCGTTGGAAGCTCGAGAACACGAGAAAGCGAAAACCATTGAAAAAACTACGGGACGCCTCTCGGAGCTCTCTTGGGGCCTCTTGGAAGCCTCTTGGGCCGCGCACCGGCCGCGCCGGGCCCACCCGGGGCCACGTTGGGGCCGTCTGAACCGTCTTGGAGCGCCTTGGGGCCTCCCGCTCCCGCTCTGTGGCCCAGCTTGGGCCTGTCATGGGGCTTTCTTGGGCCGTCTGAGGCTCCTCCTGGGCAATTTTTGAGTTCCTTGGGGCCGTCTTTGGGATCTTTTGGGGGCCTCTTCGGCGGCTTTGGGGCGGTCTTGGGGGCGTCGTCGGCCGTCTTGGAGCGTCGGAAGATCGAAAACGCGAGAAAGCGCAAAACCATTGAAACAAATAATGAAAATCAACGATTCGGACCTCTTCGGGCTCTCTCGGGACGCCTCTCGGAGCTCTCTTGAGGCCTCTTGGAGGCCTCTTGGGCTATGTATTTGCGGTCTGGAGCCCATCTTGGACCACGTTGGGGCTATCTGGGCTGTCTTGGAGGGGCTTGTCAAAATTCCCAGGGTGCTTCTGGAAGCGTCGTGGAGCACTCTGGGGCAGTCTTGGGGCTCCACGGCCACTCCGGGGGGGTTCTGGGAGCGGTTTCGGAGGCCCTGGTCCCCCCATGCGCGCCCGCGGCCCGGGCCCGGGACCCCTGGGCCTCGTGCGCAGGGATATCTATCTATCTATCTATCTATATATATATATATATATATATATATATATATATATATATATATATATATATATTATCATACGCACCTCTCCGAGGGAGTAGAGCCGGGGTGGCTCTGCCGGAGGGGAGGGGGGGGGGGCTTCATCGGGTCCACGTTTTCTTTCCCCCTCCCCCCTGGGAATCCCAAACCGCCCCAAGACGGGCCAAAAGGGGCCCAGGAGGCCATCAAGACGGTCCAGGAGGCGCCCGAAACGGCCCAAGAGCGCTCCTGGACGCCCACGATGGCCTGAAGACGGCCCAAGAGGCCTCCAAGACGCCTCAAGGAGATCCCAAGAGGATCCCCAAGAGGGGTACAATAATAAAGTTGCTAATAGGTTTTGAAACATTTTGACATTATCGCCTTTTGCGTCTTAGAAGCGCCGAAGACGGTCCAAGAGGCCCCCAAGATCGCCCCAAGACAGCCCAAGAGGCCCCCAAGAGGAGCCAAGACGGTCCAAGAGGGCCCCAATATAGCCCTGGAGGCCCCCCAAGACGACCCCGAGAGGCCCCCAAGATGGCCTCAAGAGGGTGAACCCGAACGGACCCTTCTAGTCCTCGACCCCAAGATGGCCCCAAGAGCCCCCAAGAGGCCCCCGAGGCGCCCCCAAGGGGCCCCCAGAAGCCCCCAAGAGGTCCCCAAGAGGCCCCCAAGAGGACCCCGAGAGGCCCCCAAGAGGCCACAAAGGCCCCCAAGAAGCCCCAAGAACCAAGAGGCCCCAAGAGGCGCTCACTCGCGTGCTGTCAGGCCAGAGGTGCACGGCCTGACTTGGTATTGCTCGGAAGCGAAAGCGATGAACGAAGAACCTTCCACCCGTCGCCGTCACCAGTCGTCGGTCGTCGGCAGTCGTTCGCCGTCAGTCGTCGTCGTCGTCGTCGTCGTCGTCGTCGTCGTCGTCGTCATCGTCGTCGTCGTCGTCGTCGTCGTCGTCGTCGTCGTCGTCGGTTCGTCGTCATTAACTCCTTCGTCGGTCGTCGTCGCAATTATCCGCTCGTCGACCGTTGGTCGTCCGTTGTCGTCGTCATCGTCCATTTCTACAACAATAGCATCAGGAACGCCCCGGATCGGCGGCACTGGCCGGAGGCCACTACAATATACATATATATATATATTCTCATACGCACCTCTCCGAAAGAGTAGAGCTCAGAGGCGATTAATGCGTACGCGGGGCGCAGCGTCCGCGATGTTTCTGCCCGTTTCGCTAGGGACATCCTCGAAATTCTGAAAATCGGTGGCACCCCTCACGCAGATCGTGACGTCAGGGTCCAAAAACAAATGGGAATTTAAACATTTAAATATACCACCTTCAAAAACACATGGTACATTCAATTTTTGACCCCGATTCTCAGAGAATGGCGGTTTCGCCTGAAACACGCTCCCAAAATCGAGACCCGACGTACCCTCTGGTACCCCAGACCCCGCCTCGGAGCCTCCTGGGGGCCTCCTGGAACCTCCTGGGGCCTCCTGGGGCTTTCTGAACCTTCTGGTACCCCAGACCCCGCCTTGGAGCCTCCTGGGGGTCTCCTGAAACCTCCTGGGGCCTCCTGGGGCCTCGTGCAGCCTCCTGGAGCCTCTTGGGGCCTCCTGAAGCCTCCTGGGGTCTCCTGGGGCCTCCTGAGGCCGCCTGGGGCCTCCTGGGGCCTCCTGGGGCCTCAGAACTACATGCACACACAGAGACACACATCACGCCCAACACATCACACGCTAGACACACATAACACACAACACCTACAACGCACAAAAAGCACGCACAACACAGAGCATACATCACACTCACACTCACACTCACACTCACACTCACACACACCCACACACCCACACAACACTCACAATCCTGGGGCCTCCTGGAGCCTCTTCTGGTATCCAAGTCGGGCCTCCTGAGGCTTCCTGGGGGGCCCTGGTACACACATCGCAAGGTGTGGCAACCCCACTTGCGCTCGAGTGTGACTTCGCTGTTGCATTTCACTCCTGCTTCAAACGCCCCTTCAGATTTGTTTGTATGAGCCTGGGCACACACGTGCCACTTGTATGTATGTATACACACATACATACACATATCTATATATATACACATATGCATGTATAGATGAGTATGTGTATATACATATGTATATATGTATATATATACATATATACATGTACATCGATATATACACAAGACCAAGAAACGCGCTTCGCCCGCGCGCGGCTCAAGATAGGATCGCCCGCCCGCGGCTCAAGATAGGATCATCGTCATCATTTTCATCATGGCCGCCACCATCATCACCGTCATCGTCATCAATCATCACCACCATCAGCATCATCCTCATCATCATTCACATCGTTACCACCATCATCAGCATCACCATTCTCATTGGCACCATCATCGTACACGTCGTCATCATCATCATCATCACCACCACCAGCAAAACAATCATCATCATCAATATCATAAGCATCATCAGCATCATCACCATCACCATCATCATAATCATCATATTCGTCACCAACACCATCATCATCATGAGTTTCAGCATCTTCGTTAGCTCGGTCAGCTTCGTCATCTTCGTCACCATTACCATCACCACCATCACTGTCACCAGCATCATCCTCATCAGGAAAACACTAATGACCATCATCATAATCTTCATCATCATTGTCGTGTTCGCCATCTTCGTCATCTTCGTCACTTTCGCCGTCTTCGTCATCGTCAACATTATCATCCTCGTCCACATCATCAACATCAACATCATTCTGACCATCAACATCATCACCATCGTTATCATCATGCTCATCACCGTCGTCATCATCATCATCATCATCAGCATCATCAGACTCATCATCACCATCATCGCCATCAACATCGTAAACATTAGCGTACGTCTACTCGAACCGTTTCTCGTCCTCCTCCTCCTGCTCTGCCCCGTTCGATCTCCCGTCCACCTCTCCTCATCCTCCTCCTCCTCATCCTCCTCATCGCCGCCATCTCCTCGATGATCCCTGTTCCTCCTCCTCCTGCTCTGTCCGCCCCGCTCTCTTTGATATCACTCTGCTTCTCTTCCTCCACCACGTTCCTCCCCAATTGTCCTCCTCATCCTGCGCTCCCATTCCCAGCTCGGATTCCTCGTCCTCGGCATCCTTCCCCGAGCCCATGAGTCCGACAACCACAACACCTTGCGACAACACTTGGGAACCTGTTGTGTGTTGCCTCTGGGGAACCTCTTGATGGTCCTCTTGAGGCGCTCTTGCGCCGTCCACGGGAACTCCTGGGCCGTCGTGAGGCCAATGTATGCCGCTTCGGGGTTCGCTGGAGCTTCTCGAAGCCTCAACGTCCGCGGCGGCGCCACCCTGGAACGCCTTGGAGTTATACGGAAGAACTATACGAAACCCTCCAAAGAACCCAATGGGAAATTAACTCGGCTCGGGCGTGCATAAACGGGTGTGCGGGAGGTGGACCAGGGCTTGGGGCTGGGAATCACGACTTATCATCAGTATTAGTATCATCAGCTTCATCATCATCGTCGCCATCATCACCATCACCATCAACATCAGCATCAGCATCAGCATCAGCATCAGCAGCATCATCACCATCATCACCATCATCACCATCATCATCATCATCATCATCATCATCATCATCATCATAACCATCACCATCGTCATCATCATCATCAGCATCAGCATTATCATCCTGATGATCATGATCATCATCATCACCATCATTTTCATCATCAGTTCCATCATCATCAGCATCATCATCATCATCGTCATCATCATTATCATCATCCTCATCGCCATCATAACCATATGTATCATAATCATCATCATCACCATCATCATCATCCTCATCAGCACCATCAGCACCATCATCACCATCATCATCATCATCATCATCATCATCATCATCATCATCATCATCATCATCATCATCATCATCATCATCATCATCGCCATCATCATGACCATCATCATCGGCATCGTCGTCGTCATCGTGACCGACATCATTTCACCACCATCATATTCATCGATTTCGTCGTCGTCGCCGTCGCGGCCATCAAGGCGTCTGGCGTAAAGGTCAGAAGGCGTCTCTCACCACAAAGATCACACACAAAGCACATTCCTTCCCCTGTCTCTCTCGGTGTGCTGATGCTCCGAATTTCCAATCGTTCGCCGTCTGAAAATATCCGTGGGAAGCCCATCAAAACAAACAGCCGTCTGGGGCGGCTTCAGAACGCAAGGATCAGCTTTCGTGCCGCACTTGCGTCTGAGCGTGCCACTTGTTGTCGAAGAGATTGGGGCGCGCGTGGATAACAAACGTATTGGCCCGCCTGCAGCTGGTACTGGAACGAGAGCTCTATGAATACCTGAATGCCATCGGCTCAGCGCGCATCGTGCCCGTAACATCGTAACCCTATGCTCTTTCACGGCCTCGTCACACCACCATCATCTGTGCTCCACCTTCCAAATGTGCTCATCGCTCATCATGGGAGGAGGGAGGGACACACAATGGTGGGAGGCAGGGGGGATGGGGAGGAGAGGAGGGGGGGGGAAATGGATGGATGGAGTGGTCTCTGCGTGGGGGATAGTGATGGAGTGAGTGAGGGAGGAGGGAAAGATGAATGGGAAAGGACATGGATGGGGGGATTTGGGAGCAATCGAGACATCGAAATCTGGGGAACTGCAGCCATCGCGCTATCAGAAAACATTGACTAAAGAACGAAAGGGGCCTTTCTGGAACCGCGTCGATTCCCGGCCACGAAACCTAGCTCCATAGATACAGACGTAACGTGGTCCCCCAGAGGTCTGGACCCCTTCCCTCGTACCTTTGACGGTCCCAAGGCCCGCCGAAAGCTCCTGGAGGCCGGGATCGGCAAAAACCATTCGTTTTGAGCTTTCCCAACTTGGCGGCGTGCGCAATGGGGTAGAAGTGAAAGGACGGTTTCTTGGAAGGAAGCAGCTTCTTAGACCGCCCGCGCCTTCTCAGAAGCAGGGGTGCTTCAAAGAAACCGTTCCACTTCCCCCTGCCCCCCTCTGCGCGTGGCTGAGCAACGAGAAGATGCCAAGGTCGGAAGAGCGGCCTCACAACCAGGGCCTTTCCTGACACCGAGCCAATCGTCCACGCCAGCGTCCTGAAATGCAGACCGAAGACCCGCGCGTGGCGCGGTCACACCTCGCGCTTCCTAGCGGGCGACCCCCAGAGGGCTGCATTCCCAAACGCCTCTCAAGATCCATACTCGGGCACAGCGAAGCCTAGACAGTGACCATCGGCGGCGCGGCAACGGGGTATGGGGGAGGTGGGGAGGCTTCGTAGAAAGAGACTGCTTCTCAGAAGTCGCCGGCCTCACATCTATGGACAAGGCCCGCGCGCTTGAAAAAAATAGGGGTGCCTTTTCAAAACCTCCCCCTTCCCCCTACGTTCTCTGCACGTGGCCGAAACGAAACCAAGACAAATACCAAATCTAGGAAACCGGGGACCTCTGAACCCTGGCGATTCTAAAAGATGTATCGGGCGCCGCGGCCGCTACAAAACGCCCAGAACGCTCTGGAGCGATTTATCCCAATCCTAACCCCGCCAGGCTCGGGCCCTCAGGAATTGCCTCATGCGGTGGCCGTACTGTCAGGTCGTAATTGACAACACGACGCCAACCACGTGGTTCGACAAATGGTTTCCTCGCTCGGGCGAATCGCGGGGCGGCGCCAGCCAACTGGAAACACACCCTGGCGGCGCTGGCAATTAACGCCGGCAATCAGCCGACAGCTGGGCGGCGACAGGCGCGACGCAAACGGCGCTGTTTCTGCGGGGTCGACAGCAGCTCCGCCGCTACAGCGGGGCGGTCGGGCCAAAATGGCTACAGACAGGAACAAAACAACTAGGCTCTTCACAGTTGGCGGGCGGTGCCCACATGTGTACCAACAAAAAAAGGAGAATGGGGGGGGAACGGCAAAGGCAGGCGGCAAAGGTTCCTCCTCTCTTTCCGTTGTCATCCTTTTCCCCTCTCTGCCTCCGCAACAAGATGTCACACATGAAATGGTGTGTGGCGCTGTGGTCGAAGGCGACGATGGCAAAAAAAACAGTGCCATGCCGACGACGGGACAACGGGACGACCGACGACGACGCGCGCGTGTACGCGCTCTGCGGATGCCCCATGGGAACACGGCCGCCGTGGAGGACGAGGACAAGGACGAGGACGACGACGACAACGACGACGCCACCGACGGCGGCGGCGACAGACAACGACGCAGTGCGGACGCCTGATGGGGGGGGTGGGGGTGCTGCGTAGGCCCGCTGTGACGCCGCCACTGCTGACGCCGACGATGATGACGACGGCGACGACGGCGGCGGCGGCGTCGACGATGACAGCGACGGCGACGGCGACGGCGACAACAATGACGACGGAGGACGACGACGCACTGCGGATACAGGGGACGGGGGAGATGCTGCGCAGGCCCGTTGTCATCGACCACGACGACGACTATTGCGGATGCCTCGTGGGCGGCGGGGGGGGCTGCGCATGCCCGCTGTAGTCGACGACGACAACGACGACGGCGACAACGGCGAAGGCCACAACCAAGACGACGACGACGACCACGACGACGAGTGGCCTGTCAATAATCAGTCCAAGAGGGTGGCAAGATCGTTTCGGATGTATACAAGCCATACTAGAACTTCTATATGAAAGCAATCGTTGTGAGGCTGCCGTGCAGGGGGTACAAGATCCCCTCCGCGGCGCCGGCGGCGAGCCCCTGGCGCGCGTGATTAAAACATGAAGTTCGCGCCCCGCGGGGTCTATTTATCAGCCTTGGGTGGGCTGGGGAGTGGGGGGTCATCTGTTGATCACAAGCTGACATTGTACGGGGGGGCGAAGAATAATAAACATTTCGTGCACCTTCGGACCCCAGGGGGCCTCTTAAGGGATCCTTTCGGCAGCCTTGAACCAAAACTACGAAACTCCAGGTCCTCACCGGGTCAGTCCTGGCCGGTTTGCTCGAGCCGAGCGTGGTCATGGCCATGAAGAGGCGCCGCCGAAGGCCAACAGAAAGCGAGGTGTTCAGGCTCGGGCGTCAGGAAGCCCCAGCCGATCTGCCAGGAAGAGCTGCGTTGCCCCTACGGAGCTGAGGGACAACGTCAGGATGGGGACCCGCCGAGGGGGACAAGTCGAGCATGGACTGGCGATGCATCGCCAGTCCATGCTCGACTTGTCCCCGAAACCAAATCCGCAAGGTCCTGGGAGTGGTGGGCTTCCGGGCCCCATGCAGTCGGAAATGGCCACAAGAACGTGGGTCAAGAACAGAGCGCCTCCGCCCGGGGCCCAAGGCCCCGCATGGACAAATCCGAAATGAAGAGCACTCCCAGAAGGGTACCCACCCCTCCAAAGCCAGGCTTGTTCTTACTCCTCGTGCCAGCCGCATCGGCGGTGACTGGGCCACTGGGGGTCGATGCACCTCCCCGGAACTTCTTCCCCCAACGCTGCGCCTGAGAGAGGCGCCGCCGAAGGCAAACAACACTCTAGGAGCGAGGCTCGGGCTCGGGCGTCAGAAGGCCCGAACCGATCGACTGCCGGGAGGGGCCGTGCGGCCCCTGCTGCGGGCGTGCGGACGGCACGTGGCCGACTCCGGAAACGTCCGCCGGCCTTCCGCCAGCGGCCCTGCCGCCGCTCTGCTTCCGCCAGCTTCTGCTGCCGCTCGGCCGAGGAAGAGATGTCAACCCCGTGGTTCCTCGGAGGCGAGCCCCTTCCCCAAGATCCGACACGACGAGCAAAACTGCACCGTCGTGAAAAATTCGACCAGAGCACTGGATCCCATCAGTCTGAGTGGCACTTCTCGAGCTGGTTCGATCCGCGAGTGTCCCAGGGCCCGAAACACGGCAAACTCGCCGTTTATCCCACAAGCGCGACTCAAGGATCTCAAGGCTTGTGGAGCGCACGACACGGAAGCGGGAGTCAACTCTATAAGATAAGGCTTGCCCAGCTCGCGTGGCAGGAGACACTGAAGGCAGGGGCACGTCCAGCCCGTCCTGCGTGCGGCTCCGCAGCTCCGCCTGCGGGGGCGCCTAGGGAGGAGGAGGCGAGGGACGCCGCGGCCGGCCAGGAGTCGTTAAGGGCTCAACGATCTCTGCTGTCCTTCGACTTACGCTGGAGCGTCCCCGATGTGCTACAGCTTCCCCTGGAGATCTCTGGACTTGCCTCGATTGGTCTGGAATTTCCTACACTTCTCAGGTTGGATCCGCGCAAGTCGATTGGCGAAACGCCGTCAAGCCCTTAGAGAAGAAGGGTGGGGCCCGCTCCCCGTCTCCCTCGCTCCATCTCTCCCTTTAACCTTCCCTCCTTGGAGGCCCCCCGCATGTAGGTCGCTCCACTTCCCGCGTCGCGACCCGCGGTGCGCAGCGCGCGGTCAACTTCGCGCCATCGCCCATGCAAGAGCCGCGGAGGAGAAAACACCCCCTGTGCTGCCCGAGCCCGCGATGCTGCAAATGGGGTCCGAGCGGACCAAATCGGAGGGTTGCACCGCATCGCCAGTGCATCGCATATACATCGGAGACATCGGTGATACGTCGGCGCAGTCGGCGTGGAGAACATCGGAGTCTATATCGAGCCGCGTCGCCGATGCATTGGCGATGTTGCGCGATCCTCCGACCCTATCTGCTGGGGGCACATAGGCCTGGACTCCTCCTCCCTCCCTCCAGGTCTCCTCCTCCCTCGACTCTCCCCTGAGGGGGAAGGAAAGGTCGCATCTTTCCTCACTCCCCCCTCCACCCCCACCACCTCGATCTATCCTCGAGGCTCAAGTCATCCAAATTCTGAACGTGTCTGGGAACTTTCTAGGCCTCTGGGGGGCCTCCAAAGCCGCCGCAGAGCTCCAAAGGCCTGCACGATCCGTGGCCCACGCTCCACGGAGGTGAATGGACCGTGGACCTCAGTCCGCATCCTTCCTCCTCCCAGGCTCCTCACTCCCCCTCCTCCGTCGCCGGTGCGAGCGAGGGAGGAGGATGAAGCAAGGCAGGAGGGAGGGAGGGAGGGAGGCCTCCTCCTCCTCCTCCTCCTCCTTGTCCTCCCTCATCCGCCCTCCTCCGCCACACCCCGTCCAGACTCTTTCTCCACTCCCCCCTGCGCTCGCAGCGCGAAGAGGAGGATGAGGAGGACATCAAACTGGCCGTCGGCAGCAAGCCAGTTTGCTTCCTTTCCTGCGGCCCAGGTCACCCTCGCAAAGCTCCAACCCCTCGCCCCCAAAATGAGCGGCGACGTGGGTCCACAACTTCAACGAGAAATCCTAGACCGGGTTGGTCAGTAAATCAAAACATCAGCGTCGCCCTCATCAAAATATTCGTCCTCTTTGTTAGGAAGTCTCAAGAGCTCACTCCCCTCGTCCCTAGGCCTGCGTCAAAAGGTTGGTGCTGCTGGGGCCCAACCTGCTTCGTACAGCGTAGCAAACACTGCGCTGACTGAGCCCCTTGACCCTTGACAGACTTACAACGCGTTCGTTTCTTCCAGAGCCTGGGCGTTAGCTGTTGCCATGCCGCTCGGATACGATCGTGCAACTCTGGCGAAGACTTCCAAATGCACAAAACTCACCAACTGGCGTGAACATTCCAGACCTGGATCCTTGGTCCCTAGGTGCATACCCCCAGGATCCTGGTTAGACATCTGCCTGACCCGCCTCCAGCAGTGGCCTGCCCTGCTTGCCTGCGAAGACCCTGGATTGCACTAGGACTGAAGCCGTGCAGCTAGTGGCCGCAAGCTGCTTGGGGTAAGGTCCCCGTGGTCCGAAGGGACTACGAAATTTTCGCCAGCTTCGCCGACCGACGTAGCTTCCTAATCCCAGAAATCGTTTGCTAGCCTTGCACAGTCTAGACTTACAGTTTAAACGCCCTACTTTGCCTACGGTGGTGTCGCATCCTGGGTCAACCGAACAGGCTACGCTTTGGGGGGGGGACAGGAGGTGTGCGCAGCGAGCCCCTGCAACACGCTTTGCCCTGCAAACTGTTAGCTTGTCGCTCTGCTCCGTGGGACGGGAGGCCGGAAGCGTGTTTGGCCAGAACTGGTGGCGCGACACGCTAAGCAAACGTTTCTGAGCGTCAGAGGGGGGAGACGGCGATGAGTAACTGCGAGGTGGGGAGGCGGGCTCCAGAGAAAGCAATGATGAGGCGGGGGCCTGGAGGGAGACAGAGGGAGAGGGATCAATGAGGGATAACGAGGGCGAGGGGCAAGACAAGATTAACCAGGCATGGAGCGGAGCTGGATCATGAGAACGAGCAAGAGTTTGTGCGGCCAGTGCACGTGAGCAGGGAGATGGCGAGCAGCGGGGGAAGCGAGCAGTGAATACCGAGGGAAACCTGGTGGAGCGAGGAGTGAGGAGAGCAAGGGGGAGCATGCACCAAAAGGTGAGCCACGAACGACGAGCAGTGGGACAACGGGACAACCAGCACTCCGCGCTGGAGCCCCAGACCTGCGGCGCCGAATTTTCTTCACGGCGTAGGCCTTCGAAAACCTCGACCTCGCCCCATGGACTGCCTACTCTGGATGGGGTATTTATCAACGGGGGGGTGATTAACCTTCCGACTGAGCTTGCCCAGTCCCGCCCCCCTCCATCCTCCCTTCCCTCCTCATCCTCCTCCTCTTCCTCCAGCCCCCCCCCGCCACCCACTCCGACAGCACATACCCACCGCCCCCAGCGGATTCAAGGGGGGGATGATTGTCCCATCCAGAGTACTCATCGTGTGCCGCCTTGCTCCGGGTCCCGAAAACGACCCAAAGAGGCCGACTCTGCAAGAACAGCGCGCGTCGTGGTCTCTTCCGCGACGCCTGGAGGTCTGGGCAGACCTGCCATGAGTGGAAGGGGTCCTGAGCAACAGGTTCGTGTCGTGACTTTGGCGTTAGATTCTGAAACTGCGTGGGACGCTCGAAATTGAACGATCGGCAGCTTGTCGATCGCCAGGTCGATCCATGCTGGCCGACGCTTGGCCACTGGCTGCGTTCCATCTTGAACGCCCGCGGCGGAGTCGCTGCCGCGTCGGCACGACGCGAGCCTAGTTTCAGGCCCTCGAATGTACGGGACCTGGGCTCTCCCTGTGCCCGAGCTTTCACCCCGAGGGAATTTTTCACCAGGATGGCCTCAAGAGCCCGAAAGTGGACGGACGGACGGACTGGCGCCACCTCAGCAAAGCTGTCCCGTCGAAAGATGGGCGCGCAACGCACAAATCGCCCAGTACGGAATCTACCCAAATCTGGCTTCGAATTCGTGCCAGCGTTCATCAGGCATTTGTTGGTGCCAGTCTTCTGGCTTGGCATCCATGCCCAAACTTGAATCCGACAATGGGGGACACGAAGCTCCCTCCCTGGCGACGGCGCCGTGGAGGTCGGTATCAATAAACCTCCTTCGGCTCTCGGGTGCGCCGACGAGGGGCCGAAGAACGTGCTGAAAGAAGAAGAAGGAGAACAATAATCCTACGCATAATAAGAATTGCAATGCTAACAAAAGAAGGCCCAATTATGGCCCCCAAGAGAGCCACCATATGCCCGAATCGTGGATTACCTTCCGTTTTTTTATGCCAGGTTTTGGAAGTTTCGCTTTCTGAAGCTTTCAACGCCCCACGACGGCACATGAGGTCCCCAAGACCGCCTCAAGACGGCCCCACCAGCTCCCAAGGGGGCCCCAAGAGGGCTCCACGACGCTCCATGAAGCCCTTTTTATCAGGGTCCAAGGGAACCAAAACAGTGAAAGCGAAACGGCTCTCGGCAACCTTCCCCAAGAGGCCTCCCAAACGGCCCACAGATCTATGCAAACGCAAGGCATCCCCAGATGCCCCACACATGCCTTTGCCTCTCCCGACGGAGCGCATTATGATCATGATCCTGAGTTCGACACGTGGTCGCGCAGCCCGAAAATGCCTTCACGACAAGGCACCCAAGAGGAACGGCATTGGGGCCCTCAGGGGGTCTACGGTGCGGCGCAGGCCGTCGAATGTGCGAGACCTCGTTGCCCAGGCCGTAACGCCCTCAACCCCCTCTGGTCCTCACCCCCTCTTCAACGCCCCCGAGTCTGGTACGCACCAGTTCTGGGGGTCGGGGTGACTTTTCTTTCTTCGAGACATGACGCGTCCTCTTCCTGGCACGTCCGCAGCGGGCACGGGAAAAATCCCAGCAGCCGTTCGGAGGTAGGTAGTCTAACGATGTCTTCTCTCCGCTTCTAAAGCCCTCTTCCCTTCGGGGAGGGGTACTCCCCTTCCCCTCCCTGAGGTTTGGTGGTTAGGTGGCGGAGAGGTTCGAGCGCCCGAAATTTCTCAAAATGGCATCAAAAGGACCTCCGGCGCTCTAGAATTGCCACCAGAATGGCTCAATATCGCCACAAATGGTTCAAGATAATTTCTGGCATGCCTCCAACCAGCCCTCCGAAACTGTTCCAAGTGTTTTTCGGGGCCCCTTGAAACTCCCCAAGAGGCCAACCCCCTTCAAGCACCAACGGGGAATTAATGATGTTTGCTTCCTCGCCTTTTGGCCTCCGATGGGCTTCTGGAGTCCTTCATGCGACCCCCAGATGGCCCACGAAACCTCAGAGGGGCCAACAATGCCCCCCAAACAGCCCTGAGCGACCAAGATCGGCCCAAGAGCGCCCCAAAAGGCGAATTGTATGGCCTGAGAGATGGGAAGCAACTCTAGGGCCCCACCCTCCTATGATCGACGGGTGCTGACGCCCCCACGAGGCCTTACAGGGCCCCCAAGAGGACCCAAAGAGGGTTCCCAGATGGCCCCAAAACATTCTGACATATCCCTATGAGAACCCCAGTCTTCCGAAAAAAACAACCAACAATAACCAACACAAATCCCAAGAGGACCCCGACAATGCCACCCGAAGGCCCCCACATGGCTCGAAGACATCTTCTCCGCGTTGTCATCCTCCCGCCTCCGATGCTCCAACACGACCTCCAAGATGGCCCAACGCGCTCCGTGGAAAGGGCAAGCGAGCCAGCAGGAGCAGCGGGAACGCCTCTAAAACAGGCAGTAAGAGCGTCGCCATGTACCGTGGAGGTAAGCGGCCTCCAAGTACCGTGTGGGGCGCACAAACGAACGTCGACACGTAGAGGACAAGCACCGCGAAGAAACAGCGGGAAACGGTCGGGCTGCGGCCGCTCCGGGCCCTCCACCGAACAGTTCGGAGGCCGCCCAGGCAGGGGCAGCGCGGACTCAGAAGCCACGAGCAGCGCGACCAGGCATCAGGGCACCCAGCGCGCCGAGTTCTGGAGGCACCTGTAGTGGCCGGCGCGGCGAAACCGTGCAAAAGGGCGCCCCAAGGCGACCGCGAACACACGGCGCCAGGAAAACGAGTGCAGCGCCACGCTGGTGGGGATACTTTTTTGTCGGCAGCCGCGAGCGAGAACGCAACAGCGGCGTGTTAAAGTCCATGCAGGCCGAGCACCGGCACTCAGAACGGGACCAGGAAGTCGCCGGAGTGGAGGCGGGGCTGCAACACTGCCCGGCGGTGCAACCGTGCAACGGCTGCAAGGTGGGAATACGCGAAGCGTGAATAATTAGTACTTGCGAGGACCAACACTCAGCACATGTTGCCCAAAACCGACAGCGGCCGCTGCTGGGAAGGCGACTGGTGGTCTCAAGCGGGCCACGTCCGCGGCAACGCCCCGACAACGAGTCCTGCGTCAAAACGGGCAGGGACTGCTGCCGACCTTCGTCCCGATGTTCTCTGTACCCATTTCGACAGTGGCGGGCGGCTCCAATGGATGTCAAGCAGCCCCCTAACCGCGAGAGGAGGAGGAGGAAAAGGAGGAGGAGGAAAAGGAGGATAAGGAGGAAAAGGAGGATGAGTAGGAGGAGGCGGAGGAGGAGGAGGAAGAGGAGGAGGGAAGGAGATCAGGAAGAGGAGGAAGAGGAGGAGGAGGGGGAGGAGGAGGAGAGATGAGGGAAGGAGGAGAGGTGGGGAGGAGGAGAGGAGGGAAGAGAGGAGGGAGGAGGAAGGCAGGAGAAGAGGAGGGAGGAGGGGGGGGGGAGAACATTAAGAAGAGTAAAGAGCGGGGGAGACAAGACGATCCCCAGACGACCCCCCGCGACCGCATCGGAGCTCGGGACCCCTCCGTCGTCCTCACGGTGGGCGGGCCGCGCGCGCAGGGGGAGGGTGCCTCTCCGCTCTGGGCGAGGTCGGCCTGCATCTTCGCGTCGGAGAACTGCCCCCGCCGCCGCAGCCCCGCGCGCGCGTGCTCAGGAGGGGGAGGGCAGTGGAGGCAGGAGAGAACTGCACAGACCCGCCCTGGCGCGCGGAGCGCGCTGGGGGCGGGGCCAGACGCGCCGCCAGAAGGGGTCCAGCACAGATCCAAGAAGTCACCGCGGAACTCCGAACACGTAACGATGGTTAGGGAACTCGTTCTTGTTGAGTCGAGGCAAGGCACACGACAGATCCCGGCGACGCTATTTTTTCGCAAGGTGCAATTTGCCTTCGGGTCCCGAGGCCCTCACGGATCGATCCGGCTCGACAAGTGCAACAACAATATGGGGTACGGGACTGCGGTCGAGATTTTCGCGTGTGTATATATATACATATTTACACACACGCACGCTAGAACCACGCGCGCGCTTCGTGCGCTTAGCTTCTAGCGCAGCCCAAGCCAAACTCACATGATCGGATGATGATGATGATGATGATGATGATGATGATGATGATGATGATGATGATGATGATGATGATGATGATGATGATGATGATGATGTTGCTGATGATGATGATGATGCTGATGATGATGATGATGCTGATGGACATCATCCCGCACGAATCACCATATGGGAGCGTACTTCCTGGTGGACGCTTCAGGAGTCGCTGAATAAGGCTCCAGAAGTCGCGCAAGACAGCCACGAGGAGGACCCTGGGCAGCCTAAGGGGGGATGTCCGAGAGCCCCTAAGAGCCTTGCAAAACCATGCTGGAAGTCTCTTTGGACGCCTTTGGGGAAGGTTCTTGCAAGGCTCTTTGGGGTCTCTCGGGGGTGGCGCCTCTCTGGTTTTTGTTTTGGAACACCTGGTGGCATCTGAAGACTTTTCGGGGGCCTCCTCGGGGCTCTTGGCGTCTGGGCTCGACATATCGGTTTGGATCCCCGCTCTTGCCCCTGTCTTGGGGCCGTCTCGAGGGCCTCTTGGGCCGTCTTGGCGGCCTCTTGAGTCCTCTTGGCACTCTCTAGGGTCGTATTCAGGCCGTCGCGGGGATCTCTTGGGCCGTCTTGGGGGCCTCTTGGGCCGTCTTGGGGCGTTGGAAAGCCGAAAACACATGAGGGAGGCGGAGAGAGGAAGGCTTGAAGGAGAGACGTGGATGAGAGAGGAGGGAAAAGGACGCAGCGGGGAGGAGGAAGAAAGGAAAGAGAAAGATTTGGAACGGGAGACGGAGGAAAAGAAGGATTAGGGAGAAACGAACGGCGAAGGATAGGGAAAAAGAGAAACGCACTCTGGGGCACGCCAAAGCCTGGGACAGGAGGGAACGGAGATCCTTGAACAAAAAAATCAGAGGGAATTCCTTTTTTTCAAGTTGGCTCTAAAGGCCCCCAAGAGCACCCAAGATCGCCCCAAGAGGCCTCCAAGAGTTCCCCCAAACGACAGGCCTAAATCACTGCAAAAACTGAAAAGGACAATTCTGATTTTGGTGTTCTCGCGTTTCCGCCACCGATGCGTGTCTGAGGTTTGCGCATGGCCCCCAAGAGCCGCTCGGGACGCCTCTTGGGGGCATCTTGGAGCTCTCCTTGTGGCCTCTTGAGAACTCTTGAGGCCCCGCGCGGTCGGTTGAACATTTTCTCTCCGACCAAGGCGGAGGGCCGAGCCGGACCCAAGACAGAAGCACGTCTTTCAAGAGCATGAGACCCTCCGCCGGCCAAACCGACGAACATTCGAGGGTACCCTCCCAGGATGCACCGGAACATCCAACAAACAAGAAGAACACCAGGGTACCCTCCCCAAACCGACCTCGATTTTTACTCGGTCCGACCGTAATTTCTAAGGAAACTCCTGCGGGGTCTCGCGCGGCAACTTGAGACCCAAGTTGTGTTGGATCCACGTCGAGTTTACGTCGGGCTTACGTCGCACTGCGTCGGATTCACGTCGGATTGTCGTCGGACCTACGTCGGGACATCGTCGCGTGAACGTCGTCCCATATCTCACGGGGCGGACGTGCGGACTAGATAATACAACTATTGCGCGCCGCGCGAGGCCTCAAGGATTTTCGTTTGAGTATGCCCAGATATCCTGTCTTTGTGGAAACGCCAAGATCATGGCGTCGCGATTTTTGCACGACGGGCGATTCTGCCCTGTTTCGGGCCCCAAGACCCTCACGGACCAGTTGGGTCCAGAGCTCCGGCCGTGGTTTTTGAGGATGCTTCAGTCGGATCTCAGGGAATATCGCGACGTAGGACTTTCGTTAATTTTTAGCCTCTGGGCGCCCTGGCTAAGCCCCTGGGCTCGGCACTATGACACCGTCGTGACAAAAAGCTTCATCGCTCCTTTTTTTTATGAACCTCTCATTCCTCTCAAGAGTCCTAACGTACATGCGGCTGGTGGAGTTCGGCGGAGCAAAATCGGTCGCAATGCTGTTTATTCAAAGAAGGACCAACACCTACTCCGCGCAAAACTGTATGACTCATCGCACGGGAAGCACACTCACGCGGAGTAGATACCACTCCGCCTTCTCCTCCGAATCGCAGTCATGTTGAACAAATGTGGTGTCAACTTTCGCCACGGCGGCGAATACCATGACATCACGCTGTTTTCGTGACAAAACCATGACGGACTAGTTATGACAATTTTCGGACTCTTGGGGCCTTCGCCGGGCACCCGGACCGTCAAAGAACGACTCAGGGTAAAAAGCTGTTCCTGGGCAAGGGGTCCAGACCTCTGAGGAGCAATTTCGTAGAGAAAGCGCGATGAAGGATGTCGGTAAAAGATGTCAACACGTAGGGGGACGCCAGCGCCAACCAATCGAGACATCTGCGGCCCTCCCTTGCATTTTTTGGTGATTTTTGGTGCCTTCTGGAAGCCTCTGGTCGCCACGGCGTGCCTCGAAAAACAAAACATGGTGGGCCTTGGGAGGGGAATTGGGATGGGCGAGGTAGCTGCCGTTGTCTCACCCTCCTCCGATATGCACCTGCACCGATCCTGGCCAGGCCCATCCTGGGCCCAAGATGATGACGTGTATACACTGTTCCCTTTCCCAAGATGGGCCTGTCCAAAATAGGTGTATATACAACATTGGCGGCAACGGACACTTCTACACGTGCCGTGCACCCAGCCTGGATGGTGGTCAGTATCGCAGGGAACTTGATGAAGTAGTTGAAAGGGCCAATCCTCACCACCGAAGTCACTTTCTCGGGCGCGTGCTGCTTACAAAGAGACAGTACATGGACAAAATGCTCGAACCCTCACACACTTGAGGGGGATGCTCATCACCCCCCCCGCCCCCGAAATGAATGTTGGTTTTAGCATGGGTGGTGGTTTTGGGGTTCGAACATTTCTGTCCACCCATGCCCTCTCCATTGCCGCACCCTCAATAGTAGGTTTGGGGGTCTGGGGGTGTAGCTTGCGCCGCAAGGTTCGAACTGATTGTCCATGTACGGGAGGCCTGCGGCCGTTCTCTCGTGCCCCGCTTTGTCGCTGCACGATCGTTCCCAATCCTCCTCCGTCATCCTGGGTCCTCCGCATTACTCCTCCCTGAGATGATCGCAGGACGGACGACGACACCTTCGAACGTCCATGAGCCTTCAGCAAATGGCCGCCACTTGCTTTCTCTCCTTCCTTCCCTCCTCCTCCTCCTCATCCTCCTCCCTCCACCTCGCCACCGCCCTGCCACCCTTATCCTTCATCCTTCCCTCATTTTCCCTTCTCCCATACCTCCCTTCTCCCCTCCCGTCCTTCTCCCCTCCCTCCCTCCCTCCTCCTCCTCCACCTCCTCCTCCTCCTTCTCCTCCACCTCCTCCTCCCTTTGAGCCTATCTCTGGCCCCCCCACTCCCCTGCCTCCGCATGAGAGAGAAGCTCCCCTCCACCGCTGCAGGTGGCCGAGCTGAGCGCCGTCCTCTCCCCAATCTGGAATTGCCTCCTCATCTGTCGAAATTGCAGGACGCACCCCCGGGAGGTTTTCGCAACATCGAATAAGGGCTAGCCCGATTAAGGGGCCACTGTGCCGAATTTGGCTGGATCGCGCCCAACATTGCAAACCAGATGTGGCAGATTAAACGATACGAAGCAGAGTTAGGTGGAGTTATACTGGATTTCGACAACGGATCTACCAACGCTGATACTGATTTCGGTTTCGGAACAATCTGCTTTTGAAGTAAACTGAACAAACATAACATTTCGACGGCCCGCTCGGATCTGTTGGATCGGTTGTGGGCCCTCCGCCCCGGCGTTCAAGGCGGCGCCTGAGGCGCCGCTGGGGGGGTCGTCCAGCGCGGAACCAAGAAAGCCGTCAAACAATAATGTGTCCGCAATGTTTTATATGCTTCCTCGGCCAATGGACGGACACGGAGACCGCCCTCCCTCGTTCGTCCCCGGCGGCAAGCGAAATCCTTTTTTCCCTTGGCGGACGGAAAACGGTGTTGTATCATCTTGTCCGCCATCGGGAAGGCCCGCCAAGGGGCTGCGAGGAGATTGAAGCACTCACGGCGGCACGTCAAGGTATAATTCCCCAGCCGCCGTGGGACAACCGTACCCCTCTGACCGAACATGTACGTGTTGTGACCCTTGCGCGTTGGTTTCTGACACGATCGTTCAACCTTGGATGACCGTGGTCTGAACAAATCGTTCGATGTCGACCGTTTCAGGCCACCGCCTGAAGTCGATACATTCGTGTTCCCAATGTGGATAAACAAATAACTATGTTCTGTTTTGCCCACCAGGAGAATTCCAACGGATCATTGTATTATGTGCCCCCCCCGCGTGGAACAATTGCACGCGTTGCTTTTGAATGGTCCCCACGTGGATCAGTTCCAAGCGCCCCCATGTAGAATAAATGGATGCACCAATGTTTCTCGTGCTCCCCACGCGGAAGGATCCCATGCACTGTTGTCAACAGTTTTGAACGCGCGTGCTGGAATCGCCGCCGAGCCGACACTGCCCGAACCTGCCGAACAGTTTTTGGTCTCTGCATTTTTCCACGGGCGAAGCAAGGCACGGAGGCTGAGTCTCCCACGCGCACCCTGCTCCGCAGGACGCCGGAGCTCATCCTTCCTCATTTCCTGCCAACGGCATCCCCCCCCTCCCGTTCCCGCTCCCGTTCCTCCGGAAATCGCCCAGGATGGCCCGAAGACGGCCCCAGATAACCCAAGATGGCCTCCAAGATCGCACGGGATGGCCCAGAGCGTATCACGGCAACCTCCAGCATGCCTCCAAGAAACCCAAAGACCGCCACAGGACCCTTCTTCCCTGGGAAAGCGTCTGATTCTACAAGGAAATGGGCGGAGACAGACCCGCGCGGAACGTCCAAAGCATTGCCCGCTTGTGGGCAGCGCGGCAGGATTTCAGGCCCGGATCAGTCAGGTCAGCAAGTTGCAAGCGTTTCGCTGTAAACTTTGCAGTTGCGTCCTGCCATCGTCGCCTGGGTCGCGCGGATATTCCTGTCATGTGGTACGGATACCATAGGAAACAACAAACGCTGTAGGCATGTGTTTGCGCCATTCCTTGCGTCGTCAAGCCGCATCGCCGCCGCCTGCTTGCGCGAGCACGCCAAATCACAAAAATATACTATGGCCAATTTCGTTTCTGCCTCATGGGTCGCGCGTTTGACCCAGTCAGGCAGCGGCTCCAAGGCGCCCCCCCCCCCCCCCCCCCCGACGCCAAGCGCGTCCACGTGTTCCACCGATGAATGAGCATCTTGTTCGGCAGGAGTCCTGCGCCGTTCGCTGTCGAGAAGAATCCTCACCATCGCCCTTGGATTCGCGCGCAGCTTGTCGCTGAAATCCTTTGTGGCAGCCGACGTCTCGCACCTTATAGCGCAATCGATGATTCCGCGCAGCCGGGATAACGGACCACGCATGGCGTGAGCACCTGCAACCCTGCAATCAAACTGAATTCAGCGTCGCGACATAATCCGCTCGGCGACGCGCGAGCAGTCTAAACTTCCTTTCTGGCCCAGATATTTGACATCACCATCCCAAGGTGTAGTATCAATTCGCGCATCGCATGGCTGGATACTCTGGTCCTTGGGGCGCCCAGTCTCCCTGGTAGCGCAGGCAAGAATCGTTGCCTGATCTGGATGTGATTCCCATCCGCGTCCGCTGGCTGCTGCGATCATGCACTCGACCTGCTGAAAATACAAGTCCCGCAAGCACGGCGTCGAGAGCGAAACGACAGTTAGCGAGTCACCACAAACTCGTCGCGTCGACGTTGTGGCCCCGCCGCTTCCCAGGCCAACTTCTGTCGGAGGCGCAAACGACGTCTATCATTATGGCAATGAGCAGATGGCTGCTCGGGGGGCTTCCCTGACTCGTGCGTCGCAGCATGCGACGCGGCTCACTCAGCATGTCAGTCCTCGCTGCAGCAGGTCATCCATAATGCGACGTCCGCAACAAATCGAGCGCGCCCGTCCGATCCGCCTTGCCTGGTCAGCGCGCGCCGCGGGCCATCGCGATCTACGCAGTCGACGGCCTTCTTGAAGTCAGTCGTGGATATCCGCAGATTTCGCTGCCACTCGCGACGCTTTCCAAGCGCTGCTGTCGCGGCGAGGATGGCGCGCCGTGCCTGCGCCGACTTGGGGCCCAACTTGGCCCGCGGTTTGGTGCTTGTCCGAAACGGGGCCAACCTCGAATGCAAAGACTTCGGCGCAAAATTCGCAATGAACTTGCGCTGCTGTCATTGACGTGGAATTCGCGGCTCTCTCGCGGTCGCCGGACTTGTCTGGAACGGTGGCGACAGACTCTTGCACTGTCTGTGGTGGTAAACCTGTTGTCGACGTGATATCGGTCTGCGACTGCAGCGGAAGTCTTTAAACAGCTTCCCCGCTATCCTCGAAGATGTCTGCCTTGACTCCACGCGCGCGCCTGCGCCTGCCTCGCTTGTTAGCTGTCGGATTTCTGCGGTCGGCCCGTCTTGCGCGAACTCTGCGATGTCAAAGAGAACGGTTGCAACTGGATGCTGGGCCGGCCTGCCGTTCGCGGGCGAATGCTGATCCGCGCGCAAATCAGCCAAGACACTGGCGATGGGCCGCCAGTCGGCATGGTTCGCTCCAGCGTCGCCCGCGACGCGCGCGTTGAGCTGCTTCCGCATAACTGCGCGCGCAATGGCGATCCGGTTGAAAATGCGGAAATAACCCAATCGCACGCCAGGCGTTGATGCGGTCTGTTCCCGTCGTCGCGCTCGGACTTCCATTGATGCGTGCTTGCCCAGCTGTCGCTCTCTTGCGTTGGCCTTGCTGCGAAGCGACCCGCTACTTCAATCAAATGTTCCCCCATTGGCCCGGCGGGCGCCGCAGTCTGGATTCGTCGTCGCCACGCGCTCGGCGGACACCGCAGGCCCAGACAAATAATGCATCGAAATGTTGCCAGAAGGCGCCAGCGTCATCTGGCCGACCATAGCGGCCAGCCCTCCCGGCGAGAAACTCTGCGTGATCGCGTGCATCCACGGGCGCCCGCGCCGCGAATGTCCTCCGCGATTGTCCTCGTCGCGCCCGCGCTGGCCCGCGCGCGCAGTCCTCGGCTTGAAAGAAGGCCCAGTCCGGGTTCAGGGGGGGGGCCCGATCGCCCCCCCGGGCCCGCTTGCGCCCCCGCGCCATTCTGCCGCGGAACCCCTCGGCGTTCCCCCGGCCGTGGATCGCGCGGAATCAGCGCGCCAGGCGGCGCGGGTGATCTGGGGAAAGGGCCCCCGGACAAGGGCTAGGTTCCTCGCGGCGCTGCGACGGCGCTGCGTCGCGGAAGCGTTTGGGCAGCCCCCATCTGGCGCGCTTTTCGAAGTTCAGGCGCGCTCTTTAAAGTTCGGGCGCTTCTTGGCGTTCGGGCGCGCGAGCCCCGCCGTTCCTTGCGCGACGCGGCTCGAGGTTTACTCGCGTGCCTCAATATACAAATTGCGGCGTTGGCAGCCAGCCCCCCGGGCGAGCCCCTCGGTTCCCCGCGCGGCGCCGAGCGCTCGCGCGCGCGCGAAATGGTCGCGGGGGGGCCCGCCCCCGAGCGGGCCCCGCGGATCCATGCGCGACGCGGCTTAGGGTTCGCTTGCGGGCCGACATATATTCGCGGCGACGTTTAACGCGGGCCCTGTCGGTTCCTTGCGCGGCGAATCGACGAAGATCGACGGCGTCGGCGACGACGACGGCGACGGCGGCGGCGACGACGGGCGCCGACGAAGGCGGGGCATGGGGGGGCCCGGGGGGCGAGGGGGGGGTTCTTCTCCCCCCTCCCTCTCTCTCGCATCCCCCATCGCTCTGATGCTTCATGGCGGGGCCCAAGTCCAGGTGGAACAAATGGTTTTGCCTCGAGCAATTTTCGGATGGCCCGCCCGCTTGCGGGCCGCCTGCGCGGCGCGCGCTGCGCTGGAAAATCGCACGGGGCGCGCGTGCGCCCGCGCGCGTTGGGGCCCATGGCGCAAATGGAACGGTCTCCTTCCCCGACCAGTTCTCGGGCGACCCGCCCGCCGGCGGGCCGCGCGCGCGGCGCGCGCGACGCAGGGGGCTCGCGTGGAGTGTCAACGCGCCAACTCATGCTGAGCCCTAACATGCGCGTGAAGCGTTATGTTTGCCGAGCAAATTCCCGGGTGGCCCGCCCGCTGGCGGGGCGCCTGCGCGGCGCGCGCCGCGCGGGGAAACGCGCGGGGAACGAGCGCGCCAACTCATGTTGGGGCCCAGGATGCAAGTTACACGGCGGGCTCCTATGTTCAACTCGCGGGCGGCCCACCCGCCGGCGGGCCACCTGCGCGGCGCGCGCTGCGCAGAGGGGGGGGCGCGCGGGGCACGCGTGCGCCAGCCTTTTTTGAAGCCCGGAATGTATGTGCAACGAATTGTTTTGTCGCTGGCCATTTTTCGGACGACCCGCCCGCCCGCGGGGCGCGCGCGCGGGTGCGCGCGCGGAGCGCGCGCTCCAACTCGCCCCGAGGCCCGAGGCGCACGCGGCGCAACTTGTTTTTCTCAGCGCATTGTCGGGCGACTCGCCATCTGGCGAGCCACCTGCGAGTAGGCTCGGTGTCTCTGAGCGCCCCCCAAATTGAGATCATCCCGCGTTTCTGATCTGAAACGACTGCGACCGAGGCCTAGGGGGGTGGCGGGCATCGGTTGTAATTCCAATTTGGGCCCACAGGGCGAGTTCGGCTACCGAACCGACTTTTGAATCGAGTTCCCAAGGGGGGTGGCAATGTCACTTCGGATGACCTAAATTGAAGGAATCGCCCAATCAGCGCCCAAACGATGGTACATGTTTTAAAAATACAAGCTCCTCTTTCACGTCACCGGTTTCCGTCTCCCTTTTCCCGAATGTCCTCCCCCTGATTTAAAAGGTGGTTAGGGGAGGGGGCAGAGACAGAGGCCCTTGGAGGGGTCTGGCGAAAGCAACTCTCATTCACAGCATTTGAGCTCCAGAGAGCCATTTGCTAGTGTTAGCAGGAGGAGGAGGAGGCGGAGGAGGAGGAGGAGGAGGGAGTAGACCGAGCTGAAAAATCATGGTGAAGGATGGTTGTGATAGAGGTTGAGGAGGTGGAAGGGGGAGGGCTCAGGAACATGAGGAAGAATGTAGATGATGAAGAGAGGAGAGTGAACAATGTTAGCGATGATGATGGTGATGCTGATGATGCTGTTGATGATGCTGGTGCTGGTGATGATGATGTTGATGATGATGAGGAGGACGGGAAGGAGAGTGGAGGAGAGTGGAGGACTGGGATGATGAGGGGAGGAGGACGAGTGTGGGGCAGGAGGATGTGGGATGATGAGTAGAGGATATGGTAGTAGCTGGAGCTGGAAAAGCAAGAGGGATGAATATTGACGCTGAGGAGGAGAAGGCGGCACATGAGGAGGACGAGAAGGGTGCGGAGGGTAGAGGATGGAGAAGGATGGTGGGGGAGGGAAGAGGCTGTAGAGGAGATGCGGCTGGAGTAGGATGAGCTTTAACAACACGCGGGGGGGCTGGGGGGGGGATGAGCATTGAGGTTGATGGGAAAGAAAAGGGAGGAGGGTGGGAGGAGGGGGACAAGCAAGGAGGAGGGATGAACAGGAGGGCTGAGGGGAAGGAGGAGGAGCAGCAGGCGGTTGAGGGGGCTAGATGAGGATGGGGGTAAGAGGAGAGGACGGTGGAGTAGGAGGATCTGGCGAAGAAAGAAAAGGGAGGAACATGGATCTTGATGAGGAGGAAAAAAGTTGTTCTTTCCCCTCTCCTTATCCTCCACCATCCTCCTTCTGCACATCCATCCCGGGAACAGGGTTGAGGAGAAGGAGGAAGGTGGATGATAAGGAGAGGCGGGCAGACTCGTAGTACGTAGTACGTGGTAATTAGTAGAAGGAGGAGGGAGGAGGGAGAGGGGTGGAGGTGGAGGATGGCGGTGGCAGATGAGGAGTGTGGACGAGGAGGAGGGGTGCGGAGGATGAGCTGGAGAAGTAAGAGGAGAGGAGCCGTGTCGAGGTTGAGGAGGGGGAGGAGGACGCACGAAGAGAATGACGAGTAGTTTGAGGATGAATCTAAACAGGAGGAGGAGGACTAGGAGGAGGAGACGGAGGAAGAGGAAGGGAGGACCAGCGCTTACAGAAGAGGGCCCAAAGCGCCCCTCCCTCATCCAGTCTGCTGCCAGCAGGGCAGGGCAGGGGCAACTTTTCTCTAGCGCCCGATGGGCGGAGGCGGTGACGGCGCCGCGACGGGACGGGCGCTGGAAGGAGGGGGCGGAAGTAGAGGAAAGGGGGGGGAAGAAGAGAAATAATAATAATAATAAACATAATAATAATGAACACATAAGAAAAACACTAATACGAAGAAGAAGGAGAATAAGAAGAATAATAATAATAAGAAGAATAAGAAGAAGAAGGGGGATGGGGGATGGGCAGGGAAGACCAGCATAGGAGAAAGGAGCAGGAGACAGGAGGAGGGGAAAGGGAGGAAGAGGAGGAGGATGAGGAGGAAGGGAGGAAGAGGAGGAGGAGGAGGAGGAGGAGGAGGAGGACGAGGATGAGGAGGACGAGGACGAGGAGGACGAGGAGAAGGAGGAGCAGGAAAGACGAAGGGAGATCTCACCCCCCGAATGAAGAGAGGGGCAGGGCTGGACCTGGGCAGGCAACGGCGCAGGCCCTTGCGCCCAGCGGCCTGGCTGGTTCAAGCGCTCTGCGAGGCCAGATTGCCACCAGAGCGCCAGTGCCCCTTCCGGTGAGGTCGTTTTTGCTTCTGGGGGCCTCTGGAGGTGTCGTCTTGGCTCCATTTGGCTTCTGGTGAGAGCGTCTTGGCTTTGTTTGGCTTCAAGTGGGGTCGTTGTGGCTTCCTTCGGCTTCTTCTGGGGTCGTGTTGGCTCCAAGCGGCCTCTGATGCGGTCGTTTGGGTTCGGGGGCCTCTGGTAGGGTCATGTGGGCTTCCTTCGGCTTCTAGGGGGGTCGTTTTGGCTTCCTCTGGCCTCTGGTGGGGTCGTTTTGGCTTCCGACGGCCTCAGGTGAGGTCATTTTGGCTTACAGGCAGGTTCTGGCCAAAGTGAGGTCCCTGACGAGATCGGGACCCCAAACTGAGGTCCCAGACCCCAACCTGAGGTCCCCGAGGCCGACGGAGACCGAGTGGAGGCCGAGTGGGGCATCTGGAGGCCGAGTGGAGGCCGAGTGGCGAGGTCCGGAGGCCGAGTGGATGCCGAGTGGAGGTCGAATCGAGGTCCTGGAGGCCGAGTGGAGATCAAATCGAGGTCCCTGAGGCCGAGTCGAGATCCAGGACCTCAGGTTGGGGTCTGGGACCTCAGTTTGGGGTCCCGATCTCGCCAGGGACCTCACTTTGGGCTCCAGAACCCGCCTGGAAGCCAAAATGACCTCACCTGAGGCCGTCGGAAGCCAAAACGACCCCACCAGATGCCAGAGGAAGCCAAAACGGCCCCACCAGAAGCTGAAGGAAGCCAAAATGACCCTACCAGAAGCCCCCGAAGCCCAAACGACCGCAGAGGCCGCTTGGAGCCAAAACGACCCCAGAAGAAGCCGAAGGAAGCCACAACGACCCCACTTGAAGCCAAACAAAGCCAAAACGCTCACACCAGAAGCCAAATGGAGCCAAAACGACACCACCAAAGGCCGATTTGAGCCAAAACTCCCGTTCCAGAGGCCGCGTGGAGCCAAACTGACTCCAGAAGAGGCCGAAGGTAGCCAACACCACTCAATCAGAGGCCGCTGGAATCAAAGACGGCTTCAGAAGAAACCGAAGAAGAACAAACGACCTCACCAGAGGCCGCTTGGAGCCGAAGGACCTCACCATAAGGCCACTGGCGGCCACTGGCGCTTCGGTGGCAACCCGAACACGCAGAGCGTTTGGACCAGCCAGGCCGCAAAGCGCAGGGCGGCCACCCTGCGCTACTGCCTGCCCAGGCCTACTTAACCCAGCCCCTCTCTTCATTTCGGAGGGTGGTGGGAGGGCTCGCTCTTCGTCATTCCTCCTTCTCCTCCTCCTCCTCCTCCTCCTTTCCCTCCTCTCTGCCTCCTCTTTTCCTGTCTCCCGCTCCTTTCTCCTCCCTCCTTTCTCGTCCCCTCTTCCTCTTTCACCCCCCACCATCCCCCAAAGTCCGTCTCCCCTCCCCTTCCCTCCCCCAAACGCTCGTCCCGTCGCGGCGCTGCACACACCCCCAACCCATCGGGCGCCAGGGAGAAGCGCCCACCCTTGCTCTGCCCTCCCGGCGGCAGACCGGATGAGGCTAGGGGCGCGCTCGACCCTCAAAAGATTTGCATAAAGAACGGAGCTTTTCCCAACTCCGTGTCGCTCCTCTGTGTTCACCCTCTTCTTTATTATCCGTCCTACTCTTCCCTCCCCTCCTCATTATCCTCCGCCGTCTCTGCATATGTCCTCTTCATATTTGCCCTTCTTCCTTCTTCTGAAAAGGACCCCCAAGTCCGTGGCATTCAGGCGAGGGGCGAACGAACACAAACAACAACGGCATGGCAACACACGAGCATGACGACGCAACACGAACACAACATCAAAGAAACCGAAACCATACGAACGAACAAAACAAACATCAACCATGCAACACAACGCACATACGAACACAAATGTCGAACCTTACTCCGGGGGGTCGAGCCGTGTTATTGTTTGATTGTGTATGTGGGGTGGTTTGCCTTGTGTGAGTTTCAGCAGTGTTTTTGTTGTCTAGGTCTGCGTATTCTTCTTCAACGTTGTTTTGAGGATCGCTTCTACGACCCCCCGCTTGAAAGGATGGGTGTGGGATCATGAAGAGTGGGATGTGCGAGCCCCCTCCCCGCTTCTTAGGCGAGCGAACGGCTGGCGGGAGGAACAGGAAAAAGGCGGGGAATGAGAGGCTGCGGCAGCGCAAGCGGGGTGGCAGGAGGAGAAGGAGGAAAAGGAGGAGGAGGAGGAGGAAAAGGAGGAGGAGGAGGAGGAGGCGAAGAGGGAACGGAGGAGAAAGAGGAGATGTGGGAGGAAGGGAGCAGGAGTACAGTGCGGAGGGTGGAGACGGAGAGCAGCGAGGAGTACGTCGGAAGAGCAGGCAGAGGAGGAAGAAGAACAGGTGAATGAAGTCGCCGTCGTCATTGAAACCGCCATCAACGGCAAATTCAATCTCCACCGCAATTTCGGATTGCCCGACGCTCTATCACGTGCCCCCCCTGGGAACTCGATTGAGATATCTGCTCATGTGCTGATCCCCCCCATTGGATATCACAATTATTTTTCCTACGTGCAAGATGAATCCTCCTGGAACTCAAACGCCTCTATTTCCTACGCACAAGATGCGCATGCGTTCTTGGGGCCGCGCGGCATCCCCATGGCGGACGCCCAGAGGGGGGCGGCCGGGTTGAAGGGCGGGGACTCAGTGAGGGAGAGGGAGGGCGGGGGGTCAGAGAAGAATAGGTGGGGGGAGGTTCAGACGGGAGAAGGGAGGCAAGATGGGGCAGGGGGAGAAGGAAAACGGAGGGAAGGAACACGCAGAGAAGAAAAGGACGGAACGAGGAAGGAGGCGGGAGGAAGAAAGGGCTCCCGCGGCTGCCCTGGGCCGAACAGGAAGGTTGGGAAACCGCGACGTGGAGAAGAGAGCGAGAAGGACTGTCAGGAACCCACACGGCGAAACGACAGAACTACAGATGCCGTTCTGGAACTCGAGCACCAAACAATCAAAGTACAGATGACCATCTGGAATTCGAATCGGATGCTTCGCCCAATGTCTGGAGGGATTTGGGCGCCAAAGTGACCAGGGACACCAAGCCTACCTGCGAAGCGCGCGCTACATGGGGGAAACGCTTGGAGCGCGGATGCGCCAACTCACGCTGGGACCCAAAACGCAGGCGAAGCAATTGGCGTTGGTGGGCCACCTGCGCGGCGCGCGCAGCGCAGAGGGGGCGCGCGGAACGCGGGTGCGCCAGCTCGCGTCGAGGCACGAAGCCCCGGAAACCATCAATTTTTCCCAAGCAGCTCGCGGGTGACCCGCCCGCAGGGGGGCGAGAAGGCGGCGGGGGAGGTGGAAAAAACCCTCGGGTACTCCATGGGCCGTGGCCTGGGCGAGGGCAAGCAAGGGCTTCGGCGGGGGCCCTGGTTTCGCGGCTACGCGAGGCGGGCCCCGTGGACAGGGCCTCAGGCTTGAGCCCGAACTCGAGTCTGATTGGGGGCCCCTAAACCGGGTGGTGAGATGCCAAGTGGTGACCGGGAATCCACAAAACTAACATTGCCGGGCTGTTGGGGCGGGGGGGTACCGCTGGGTTGTCTGATTCCTGGGCCCGCCAACGTGTGGGGCGCCATCGAAAAACAGCGCGAACCCCGAAACCTGGTGGTGGCGCTCCATCGCCCGAGACTCGCCGCCGGGTGTCGTCACCGCCGCCTTTGGGACCACCTATATGCGTCCGCGCCTGGGCCTGTGCCGGAGTGCGGCCCCAGGCCCGATGCGACGCGAGCGCGCCGAGAAGCGCCCCCGCGGGCGCGCCCCTGGGCGCTCCCAAAACGGGTGTCCGCGACAGGCGATACGGGGGGAGGGGCCGGGTGGGAGACACGGCGGGGCGCACGTGAAAACGCGGGCCCCGTCCCGTTTCCAATGGTTTGGAAGCCGGAGGGGGAGGGCAACCGCCGCCGGCCCGCGCGCGGCCCCGTCTGCGAGCGGGCGCCTCGGCCCCCCGCGACCAATGCAAGTCTACGATGGCCAAGGTGCCAACTTGACCAAGAGCAAAAACGCCGTCTCCAGCGCGACGCGGTGGGGAGCCCCAGCTGCCCTTTAGGGCGTCGGTGGTGTAAGGGGGGTCCATTTCCACCCCTCTCTCTTGCCCTTCGGTGAGGGGGTTATTCTTACTTCCCATGATCAAACACCCCCACATCCCCACCCAGCCAGCCGATGGCAACCCCGCCGTCGTAACGGTCCAAAAAATACTCACTGCGTGGGGCTCCCCATATGTGCATCACATGTTTTATGTGATGCCATAGTGACCGCCTGTTCACGGGCGCTTGATTATAATCGCGCGTCCACGTGGGCGACAGGGCCGACGATGACGACTGAATCCCAATGCGAATGAATGAGTATGAGTTAGGGCGAACTTTGAGTATGATTGAATATGACCCTCCCATGCATTCCCCCTCCTCAGCTGCCAGGCCGTGCCCTCCTCAGCCTGTGGTAATGTGCATATGCTTTAGAATAGCTGGCAGTGGGATATGTAAAAAGAGCGCTTAGCCACACAAGGCCATATGTGCATATCATGTTGTAGGATAGTGTCACGGCGAGCATTTATCCATGACAGTTGTTTGCTCCACGAGGGACCAGCACGAATCCTCCCTCATCTCCTTCCTCCGTGCGTCCCAGAGGGTACGTGCCAGAGCACGACCCAAGGGACCAGCACGCCTCGACTCGTTCCTCCGTGCGTCCCAGAGGGTACGTGCCACAGCACGACCCAAGGGACCAGCATGCCTCGACTCCTTCCTCCGTGCGTCCAAAAGGATACGTGCCGGAGCACGACCCAAGGGACCAGCACGCCTCGACTCTTTCCTCCGTGCGTCCCAGAGGGTACGTGCAGGAACACGACCCAAGGGACCAGCACGCCTCGACAACTTCCTCCGTGTTTCCCAGAGGGTACGTGCCGGAGCAAGGGAGCAGCACGCCTCATCTCCTTCCTCGCAGCATGAACACGAGCAAACCGCCTGAGACATCCCCGCAAAATGGCCGCGAACGGGCCCGTGTCCTACCCCCTTGGCGGCTCTCTTTAAGAATGCTGAAACCAGCGCCCCGCCTGAGACCTCCCCAGAATCTGCTCTGAAAGCCAAGGATCTTGGGCATGAAAACGAGCAGACCGCCTGAGACATCCCCGCAAACTGGCCGCGAACGGGCCCGTGAAAACACCCCTGGCGGCTCCCTTTAGGGGTACTGAAACCAGCGCCCCGCCCGAGACACTCTCCAAATTTGCTGCGAATTCTAAGGATGTTGGGCGTGAAAACAAGCAAACCGCCTGAAACATCCCAGCAAACTGGCCGCGAACGGGCCCATGAAAACACCCCTGGCGGCTCCCCTTAGGCGTGCTGGAACCACCGCGCCGCCTGACACATCCTCACAATCTGCCATGAAAGCCAAGGATATTTTGCATGATACGCGCAAAACCGCCTGAGACACCCCCGCAAACTGGCCGCGAACGGACCCGTGAAAACACCCCTGGCGGCTCCCCTTAGGGGTACTGAAACCAGCGCCCCGCCTGAGAGATCTTCCAAATTTGCTCTGAATTCCAAGGATGTTGGGCATGAGAACGAACAAACCGCCTGAGACATCCCCACAAACTGGCCGCGAACGGGCCCGTGAAAACACCCCTGGCGGCTCCCCTTAGGGGTGCTGAAGCCAACGCCCCGCCTGAGACATCCTCACAATCTGCTATGAAAGCCA
Organism: Prorocentrum cordatum; assembly: GCA_963575745.1. Lineage (NCBI taxonomy): Eukaryota > Dinophyceae > Prorocentrales > Prorocentraceae > Prorocentrum > Prorocentrum cordatum. Next base: position 646,083 of record CAUYUJ010021793.1, on the reverse strand, counting down.
AGGATGTTGGGCACACGACGCGCAAAACCGCCTGAGACATCCCCGCAAACTGGCCGCGAACGGGCCCGTGAAAACACCCCTGGCGGTTCCCCTTCAGGGTGGTCAAACCAGCGCACCGCCTGAGACATCCTCGAAATCTGATATGAAAGCCAAGGACGTTGGGCATGAAAACGAGCAAACCGCTTGAGAGATCCCCACAAATTGGCCGCGAGCGGGCCTGTGAAAACACCCCTGGCGGCTCCCCGTGGGGGTGCCGAAACCAGCGCCCTGCCTGAGACATCCCCAGAATCTGCTCTGAAAGCCAAGGATGTGGGGCATGAAAACGAGCAAACCGCACGAAACACCCCCGCAAACTAGCCGCGAACGGGCCCGTGAAAACACCCCTGGCGGTTCCCCTTAGGGGTGCTGAAGCCAACGCCCCGCCTGAGACATCCTCACAATCTGCTATGAAAGCCAAAAATGTTAGGCAAACGACGCGCAAAACCGCCTGAGACATCCCCGCAAACTGGCCGCGAACGGGCCCGTGAAAACACTCCTGGCGGTTCCCCTTCAGGGTGGTCAAGCCAACGCACCGCCTGAGACATCCTCGAAATCTGATATGAAAGCCAAGGACGTTGGGCATGAAAACGAGCAAACCGCTTGAGAGGTCCCGACAAACTGGCCGCGAGCGGGCCTGTGAAAACACCCTTGGCGGCTCCCCGTAAGGGTGCCGAAACCAGCGCCCCGCCTGAGACATCCCCAGAATCTGCTCTGAAAGCCAAGGATGTGGGGCATGAAAACGAGCAAACCGCCTGAGACATCCCGACAAACTGGCCGCGAACGGGTCCGTGAAAACACCCCTGGCGGCTCCCCTTGCGAGTCTGAGTATGACTAGGTCTGAGTATGAGTAGGTCTCAGTCCGTGCGTTGAGAAATCCAGAGAAAGAGAAGGTGTGCGTATGTGTGTTCTGAATAGGAATAAATCTGTATGAGAAGGTATGGGCACGAGTCTGGGTATGAGTAAGTCCGGGTATGAGGTGTCCCAGCATGAGTCAGTATGAGCATGGGTAAGCTTGGGTAAGTCAGACCATGAGCAGGTATGAGAACGAGTCGGTCTGAGTATGAGTAAGTATGTGCATGAGTAGGCGTTATCTCTGGAGTCGGCGGCGTCCGAGCAATAACAATAACCCCATTTTAGGATATGGGGAACAATGCGAACTCATTTTTCCTCGCCGACATGTCGTCGGGTTGCGAAAAATGTAGCAGGAACGGGACGGAATTAACATCGCTTGGGTAACCCTCAGCGGGTCAACTATACTTTTTGCCAACATGTACTTTCTCCTCGTCGGTGCTGCGAATCGCGCGGCGGGAATGGGACGCCCCGCGAATTCCCAAGAGGCATTCTCCTCTTCCTCCTCAGTTTCTCCCTCACTCCCTCTCTCCCTCCCCTCCTCCTCCTCCTCCTCCTCCTCCTCCTCCTCCTCCTCCTCCTCCTCCTCCTCCCCCCCCTCCATGCGCGGCAAGAGCGAAACGATTGGAGGTACAACACGCGTGGCTGGAATGAGACGCGGCGCGCTTCGCGCGCTGGACAAATTGTCGCCGACGATGCAACGTGAGAGGCCGGAGCGGGGCGCGGCGTATATCGCGCGCGGTTTTGTTTCTCGTCGACGTTGTTCAATACGCGGCAGGGACAGGACGCAGCTCATGTCGCGCGCTGAACGTCTAGCCGCCCACGATATAGGATGAACGACAGGCGTCGGACGCGACGCACTTGCTTCTTATGTTGTGGGAGGGCGGGCGGGAGTGGACGGAGCCTTTTGGCTCGTTCGAGCTGGCTAACTTGACCCCTCCCCCTACCCCCTCCCGTGGACATGGACGGAGGGTTTCGCGGGTAGTTGGAGCGTCCAACACGGCCTCGGCGAGGAAGTCGAAATCAATTGTTTTACCAAGGTTTTGGCATCATTTTGGCCTCCTGGGGGGGCGGGGCTATTGGGGACCCCCCCTTCTTTGATCGATCTCACCCAAGATGGCCCCAAGAGCGCTCCCAAGCGCCCCCAGAAGGCCCCAAGAGGTGGCCAGGAGACCCCGAGAGGCCCCCTGGATGCCCCCCAAGAGGCTCCCAAGAGACCCCCAAGGGGCCCCCCAAGAGGCCTCGGCAAGACTGCGAAATTAACTGATTACACTAAGGTTTTGGATACATGTTGGCCTCCTGGAGGGCACTGATTAAGATGAGTCCCCAGAGAGCCTGGGGGAGCCTTGGATAACCTCCGAGATAGCCCAAGATACCCCGAGATGCCTCAAGATGGTTCCCACGATGCTCCAAGAGGCCCAATGACCGCCCCAAGACGGCTCCAAGTGGCCAGGAAGCTCCCCCAGGAGGCTCCGAAGAGGCTCAAATCCGCCCAAAACCGTTGGAACAAAAAACAAGGTGTTTGGCTTTCTCGCCTTTTCGCTTCCAGTGGCCATCCGAAGCCTCAAGATGGTTCCACGATGGCCCGAAAGGGCGCGCCAGAGAGCGCCCAAGAGCGCCCAAGAGCGCCCCAAGAGGCGGTTGTTTGGGCTCCCCAGGGCAGCGCTAGTTCATACTCCCGTCTTCCTTGGTCGATGACCTCCAAGATGGCCCCAAGAGCGCTCCCAAGGCTCCCAGGAGCGCTTCACGAGGGCCCCAAGAGGCCCCAACAGGCGCCCAAAAGGCCCCCAAGAGGTTCACAGGAGACCCCCAAAAAAACCCAAGAAACTCTCCGAGGCACCCAAGACGCTCTAAGAGGCGCCAGGGACCGCCAAGAGGCCAGTAAAACGCTCCAAGGGGGTCCACCGGGGGACCCTTCCTCTGTGTGCCGCCCACTTCCCTGATCGAGGCAATTCCTCAGGGCATCGTTTCTGGATGGGTTGGCGGGGTTACACGACACGTCTAGAGTTTGCACGTATGCCCACATGGGAAAGACTGGCGCGTCAAGCCCTGTTCCTCGCGCGAACCCCTCGGTTCCTGGCGACCGATGCATTTTCGACATTGGCTGGGGGTCGTTGGGGCCCCCGTCGCCCGTGCGTTCAATGTTTCCGGCCCTGCCTGTCCAAGCGCGGCGACCGCCAATGGTGCCTCTTTTCCTTGTTTTCGGCTTGGGCCCTCCCGTTCCCGAGGCTCTGGCAGAGGTGGGGTGGCTTTCAAAACAAGGAGCCGCAACGCCAAGGCGCCGCCAAAAAAGGGCTGGAACGTAGGAGTACATATATATATATATACACATACATACATACATACATACATACATACATACATACATACATACGTACGCACGCACGCACGTACGTACGTACGTACGTACGTACGTACGTACGTACATACATACATACATACATACATACATACATACATACATACATACATACATATATTGAAAACAAGGGTTCTCGTTCCTATTTAGTGCCCGTGCTGGCAGTGAATCCAATATTTCGTGTGTTAACAACAAATGTGTGGTCGCTTCTCATGCTCAGTGACAAATTCGTGCTAGCGTCCATCACACACGGCAACAGTTCCACAATGACCAACATATTATAATTGCGCCGGGTATTTACACATGCGCCTGTATGCGTTTGAAGCAACGACCGCGCTCGCAGTGTTCAGCCGTCCGAAGCAGGCCCAACCTGTCAACCGATGTCCTCTTGCATTGGCCTTCCCAGGCCCGTGTGCACCACTGGCGTTTCATATGTCGCCCTCTTCACTGCTACCCCCTTTCCCTTCTGACGTAGAAGGGCAGCGCGAACCGAAATCGGTTGCAATGCGCTTCCCGGTGAGCCTCCGATGAAGAACTGCGCGCGTGTTTCCCCTTAGCCAGAAAAAAGAAAGTATGCCGACGTCTCCTATTGGTCCCAGCCGCATTTGGCGAAAACGCATCCAGCATGACAAATAACAGACCCTCTAGATTCAGGCCGCCACGTCTCGTTCAAACACACGAAAATCCAACAATAGCTCTGCAATGTTGCCGTGGGAAACGAGGACTTGACCATTCAAATGAAGAGTGTCTTCTATCCTGGCCACCTTCCCCTCCGTTTCTGTCTTGGCGTCTGGCATGTCCTTCACCAACCCCGTCGTCATGACCATGATTGCCATCATCCTGACTTTCGTGTTCATCTCCTCTTCCTCCCCTCCTCTTCCCATGCTCATTCGTCGTCCAACATATTCGCCAATTTCGTGTCTGGAGCTTTTGGGTTGCTGCCCTGAGGCTTCAGTTTTCGGCGTCCTCCTCCTGTAGTTGCCGCTGCCATCCTGTGCTGCAGGCGGCAATTATACATGGGAGTGTAGTTCGTGCCAACAAATCGTGCTAACACTCTTGAACCAAAATGGTTTCGAACCGAGAAAACTTAGACATCATCCGCCGTGCTTTTTGTTGCAGCGCGGTTCCCAAACAGTCTACGGAACTTTGTGTTTATTCCGTTTCCGCCTCTACATCGGACATCCGACGTCGCGTTCTTTGTTCGATTTGCTTACCCTTCAAAAATGTGTCCCTTCCTGGGGATCATTTTTTTTCATCCAGGGTCGTTTCGTTAACGATCCCAAAGCCTGGCGAGGGCCCCCAGAGGCCGACAACGGGCAAACATCATCGAGTGCTACTCCTTCACAGCGAGAGGATGTCATGGGAGGAGGAGGAGGGGGAGGAAGAAGAGGAGGAGGAGGAGGCGGAGGGGAGGAGGAGGAAGAGGAGGAGGAAGAGAAGGAGGAGCAGGAGGAGGAGGACGAGGAAGAGGATGCGCCTCAAACCTCCTGCGCGCCGGACTACCGACCGACTGAGGAGGAGGAAGAAGATCGATCGTGCCATTCCGTTTTTCTTGAACCCACATCTGTTGAAAATCTCGAAGGCGAGCTGGTCGGCCATGATATTCCAGGGACGTGCAAGGCGAAACCCAGAGTACACAGCCCACTTGTGTGGTGCCAGGGTGAGAAGCGCAGATCGTTATTTCTAGAGGGCCCTCGGGGTTGACCTCGGAGGGCCCTTGGAGACACCAAAAACTTGGGGGAGCCACTTTAAAGAGGGTGGTGGTGGGGCCTGTGGACGGTGAGAGAAAAGCTGCGGAGCGAATGACTCACTCCTACTCTCGAATCCCATGCAGAGCAAACCCATCGATCGTGCCATTCCGTTTTTCTTGAACCCACATCTGTTGAAAATCTCGAAGGCGAGCTGGTCGGCCATGATATTCCAGGGACGTGCAAGGCGAAGCCCAGAGTACACAGCCCGAAATTCGCAAACTCCGTATGCGGTTCACGATCACGAAGCCTGTCTGAGTCTTTCGCTCACCCATGGCACCACTGGAAAATAAGATTGCTTTGATTCCTGCAACAGCTTGGTGAAACCGGAGTCGAGAAAGAGGCCGGCCAAGACGGATGCAAACCGAGGAGGGTATGCAGCTGCTCGCTTTGTCCAGCGGACCCCTGTGGGGTCTGGTCCCGATAGCGCGATATGAGGTTTCGCCGAGAATATACAGGGTTGACAACCAAAACTGGGGCACTTGTGCACCATCTTGTACATGTTCTCCACACCCCAGGACCACAACGTCGTAGGTTTTTTCCACCGCGCTCCGAAACCACAGAGGTGAGTCGTGAGCGACTGCTGTTTGGCAAGATTACGAAGGCTGCGAAACTCGACAGTGTGCCAGATCAGACTTATCTGAGGATTCTCAATCACCCAAGGAACTCCACACTTCACAGCGAGCCTGCAGAGCTGGGCCGTCAGCCTCATGAAAAAAGTACCTGCTGCGACCTGGGCCTGCTCCGACGGAGTGTTCGTCGGGAGGCCCTCGATGAATTCACGACTTCTGATCATCGGCCTCCGAGCGTTGCTGTACGTGGTGCACGGCGGCGCCAGGGGGATGCCCAAACAACGAGGATGAGCCAGAAGCCGTCGGATGCGTCGCTGCACTGGACGGCGGGTGACGTCCCCTGCGGCTCCCTGCAGGACGTCGAAGGGGAAGGCCTCCACCCCGCGGCGCCTAGCGGCTTTGGAGAAAGCCCCGCAGCCACTGAACACCTCGATCATGAAGAACCCACGCCTCTGATGGCCTTGACGTGGCCGCAGGCCCGAACGATCGCTGCCTCCAGCTCGCTGGCGCTCCTGTTGCAGTAGGCCTTGGACCTCTGGTCGAGCCCGTTGTAGACCTCCTGCACGAGCGCCCGCTTCTCGTAGCGTCGCACCGACGCTCCCGTCCGCCATCGGCCCCGACGCTGCACCTCGGCGAGGTCCAGCCTGTTGGTCAGCCTGTCCAGGCTGGCGCCCGAGTGCCGGCCCATGTAGAGGACCGGCTTCAGGCTGCTGATGCCCGCGGGGATGCAGGCGGCGAGGAAGCTGGCGTTCAACTCCTTGAGCGTGAAGTCCCACAGGGGCCCCCGCTGGGGCCGGCTCGCTGCGTACTTGGTCAGGGCATCTGAGAGCCAGGTCCGGTTGATGATCAGACTCTCGTCGACGGCCCCGACCTTGCTGGGCATTCCCTTCTCGGCGGGATGCAGGAGGATCGCAGCTCGCTCCATGTGCTGTTGTGCGTTCCCTCGTAGGATCTGGCTTGTCTGGAGGTCGAGGCACTCGCCCGGTCGCATGCATGCGTCCACCATGAGAAGCCAACAGAGCGCCATCCCCAGGCCGTTGACCCGGAGGAGCCCCATCGCGATGGCGGTCACTACCTCCCAGGGCAAGGGCCGCCGAGTGCGGCGCGGCACCAGACGGCGCCAGCCGCGCAGGGCCCTGGTCGCCCGCGGCAAGGTCATCATGCCCTTGGCGTTGTAGCTCGGCACTACGTACTGGATGGCCGCGACGAGCTTCTCCCCCGTTGATGGGGCCTTTCCCTCCAGAAAAAGTCTGTCGAAGTAGATCACGATCTGCGCGTCCAGGATGGCGGGATGCACACTCAGGTCCTGCATCTGCTGCCGCTCCTGAAAATCGTGAAGTAGTCGTTGATACTGATCTCGTGTCTTCTGCGTCAGCGAGGCCTCCTCGGTGATGCCTGGTCCCCTCGTCGTGTCCCGGAGCGGCCCGTGAACGTCCTGCCGACGTGCGGCGCGACGCTCCCGCAGCTGCTGCTCCTTGTCGAGGCTCGCGCTCTTGGCCTCCAGCAAGCCCAGGATTGGATGCCCAGGAGGAGGCTGGTTGGCACGACGGAGGCTCTCCACGTCTGGCTCGGTCTTCTGCCGCCTGTCCGTCAGTGGATAGCCCGACCTCAACGGCACACGAGAGAGCGCCTGCACCACGTGGGAAGTCGTCGGTGCGGACCGCCGATGGCTGGGGTGGCCCACTCGCCAGTCGCGTAGCTGGCGCCGATGGCTCTCCCTTGCGGGATGGTCCATCGGCTGGGTTCAACTCAGAGGGTAGCCATCTACATACAAATCTCGATTTGGTAGCTAGAGCCCGCGCTGCTGCCTTACGATGAAGCATGAGTAAACGAGGGTCTCGACACCGACCTTTCGAGAGCGAGAGGATGAGCCCCAAGTTGTCTCCCAACATCAGCCACGACTTGCCCCAATCTCCAGGGCCCCGAACCGCTTGACGAATAGATCCCAAGAAGCCCCGCATTTCAGTAACATGAATTGGCTCACGAGTAAAAACCGGTTGATATCTTTCCAGCGTCCACCGAATTGACTGCACAAGCTGGGGGGGAACGTCGGGGAATTCACGGTTTAGGTACACATCACTGTAATCGATCTCCTTGTTTGACATATCTTCCACATCTGTTTGTTTGTCATAAGATTGTCCCAGAGCGTGACCACGGGGATTTGTACGATCGGGATCGTCCTCATTCTTATACCTCCAACGCTCGTGCCACTTCCCTACTTGCTGTACACCCCTCACCGTCCAGGCCCCCCTCACCGCGGCATGCCCAGACTCGCGCGCATCGTAGGCCAACACGTCCGAGGACCAGTGAGGATCCAAGTCCCTGGACGCAAAAATTAAAAGGCCCTGGATGGTTCTGAGCTCCTGGAGGACACTTTTCCACAGGCTCCGGGGCTTGGTAAAATCACCCCTGGAAAAATCGTAGCTGGCGCGCAACGTGCTAAGCAGCTCTCGCCGAATGAGAGCCACAAAAGTGAAGTGGCCAATCAGACGCTCAAGCTGACGGCTGCTCAGAGGAGGCTGCCTGCGCCGGATCCACCCCAGCGCCTGCCACAACCGCCAGTAGCGCTTCGCGGACACCTGCACACGTCCTGGACAGCCGGTCTGCTCGACGCCCAGCATCTCCATGCTCGCCGCAGCGTCGGACTCGTCGTGAGTGGCGTAGCCCGCCTGCTGCAGCGCGGCGCATGCAGCCTCGCGGAGTCGTGTCACCTCCACTGGGTCGAACCCCTCGATCAGCACGTTATCCACATACACTGTGTGCACCGCCCCGTCCTCGACTCGTGGCGGAGGCCGAAAATCGACCGCTCGGCGCCGCGGCCCCAGCTCGGGAACTCCATCGAGAACATGCTCGTGGATCCGCTGCACCATGAAGAGGGCCCACTTCCACCCCATCGGAACCACGTTCATCAGGGGGTACAGGATCTGGTCGCCCCGCACGGCCTGGCCGTCCAGCTCAGCAACGCCCAGCTCCGAGGCCCGGACGCAGTCGAGGCCGAAGTAGGGCTGCAGCCAGCACGGCAACTGGTGCTGGTAGAAGGCGTTCTGAACGTCACCCCCTGCGTACCACATCTGCTGGTGCGCCGAGACCTCGACCTCCCCGAAGCTGCTGCCCGAGAAGAGGTGGACCTTCGGCGCGGCTCGAAAGTGTTGGTTACTCCGTCGGCAATCGATAACGATCCGAATGCTAGAGTCCTTCTTCTTCTTCACGAAAAAGAGCTTGACGGCTTCCTTCCGACGGCGGCTCAGGCGGAAGATCCCCCGAGCAAGGCCATCCTTCACGAAGCCGATGTAGGCGTCGCGATTCTCCTTCAAAGCTGTGTCGCCGTACAGCGTCGGCAGGCCTTCAACCTGCCGGACCTGCGCCACCTCCTGCGGCTGCCGCAGCCACACATCTCGCTGGCCCTCTGTCATGTACCGGAGCAGGTCCGGTGGCGCGTTCGTCGGCAGCGGGACCGGGCGGTTGCCCCTCTTGGGCCAGCTCACCAACTCGCGCGAGTAGGGCCGAACTGGAGAGACCTCGTCGCCATCCATGCACGACGAGGGCGTGCTCCCGAGAAGCTCATGAAAGGCTTCCTGCGGACTGATCGAATTCACCGGCTCGGGGGCATGAGCCGCGTGAAGCGCCCGCGCGTCGCTGTAGACCAGGGCGGAGGGGCCGGTCAGCTCCCCGACGGACTCCACCTCGGGCGTGTCAAAACCTGCCAGGCGATTGATGGCTCGAATCGTCTCGGCGGTCCTCTCTTGGACCTTGAGCCGCCGCCGAACACGTTGCTCCGTGCCCCGCGACAGCGCAGTGCAGCCACCAGTGTAACACTCCTGCCGAGGACAGGCCAAAGGAAGAAGGCCATCTCCTGCACCAGCAGCAGCATCGCGACGGTGAATTGACCCCTTGGCATTCGCACCACGACCGGGGTCCGCCGTGGTGCGCCCCTCTCTCAGGGGTGCTCCTGATCCTTCTTGCCGCCACCCTTGGAGGCCTTCTTGGCCGCCGCCGACTCCTCACGGGCCTTGCGGCGCTGCTTCATCACCTCCGTCTCCTTGCTCTTCTTGTCGGTCGCATAGTGCGCGAGCCCAGGGTTGAGCGCGACCCCGCGGCGTAGGCCGCCTGTGGGGTCGCGGCCCACGTAGTGCTCCAGGCCCTCCAGCTGGAGGGTCCCGTTGGTCTCCTCCACCAGCTGGTACAGCCGCGCCAACACCTCGACACTGGCCAGGTTGCCGCCATCGCACTGGTCATAGCACACAGAGAGATCCAGCGCCAGACCCACGAGATCGTGGATAAGGTAAGCGGTGGAGTCGATGGCGATCTTCTGCTCCGTGGCCCACTTGGTCTGGCGGGCGTCGAACGTGCCGCCGTGATCACGAACGTACTTGAAGAGCCACAGCGCCGACCTCTCGCCCTCCAGCGGGAAGTCCTCCATCGGCTCTGTGCTCATCTTGCTGACAGCGTTCGCAAAGTCACACCAGCGTCGCCCGCCTGGGTCATAGGAGACGGGGGCGAGCACTCGAGCGCCGCCGCCGTCGGCAGCCGAACCTCCATCCACGACTTTGCTCAGGTAGTCGGGACGACACGCGGCGATCACCTCACCATTTGGCATGCGGTGGAGCGCCCGCTCGCCCAGCACCTTGTCTCCCGTCTCGAGCTCCACAGGGTCGCCACGGCGCACGGAACCGATCGTGACGAGGGACACCCAGCGGCCTCCATCGTTCACCAGCTCCACATCCGCGTCGAGGACCTCGGGAGTGCGGGTGCCCCCTACGAGGAGGTCTCCGCCCTCTGGGGGCTCAAGAGGAGGCGGCAGAGCTGGTAGCGGGCGCCCGCGCGCACGCCGGTAGATGCCCTCGTGCAACTCCAACGGCTGCCTCTGCCCCATGGCGTCGGTGTACGCCGTCGGGCCCACGACCTCGCCGCCCTCGGACACGGCGAGCTGGTACCCCTCATTGATCAGGTCGAGGAGCCGCTGCTCGTCCGGGAAGTCACGGAACCTGTAGGTCTTGCCCCTGAGGAAGAACGGGAGGGTGCCGTCAGCAGGCAGGATGGCCGCGCGGCACGGACCCGAGTCGGGATCCCCAGCCATCACATTCTCTATGTACATGTCGCCGTCGGGGGTGTACACCACCCAGTGCTGGGCGTCGACCTGGAACAAAATTTGACGCTCATGCCACACATCATCTTCCGTGTAGAACACGGCCACATAGCTCCCCACGAGGAGCTCATTGCAGAACTCCTCCTCCACGGCGGCGTGCCCTGTCTCCAGGAGCAGGGCGGCCAGGCCCTGCCAGCGCGGCACGCCCGGGGGAGCCGAGGCCGTCGGGCGCGACTCCCGCAGGGGAGCTCGGCGGCGCCTGGGCTCGGACGCCATCTCGTCGACGACAGGCGCAAAGGCGGCCTCCCAGCACCAGGACGATGTGGCCCACCGCGCCTCCCGCCAGGTGCCACAAGCCCTCCTTCACGTCACCGTCCGCCTCGGGTGGACACTCCGGCACCTGCGGGCACGAGCAGGTGCAGGCTGGCGCCTGTGGGCAGCTCACGCCCTCCAGCGGCCCGCTCCAGTTGGTCAGGGCCTCGCCCGCCGCTGCCGCCGCCGCGGCGGCCAGGCTGGCCGCGTCCGCGGCTGAGTAGGCGGCCTGGGCGGCCGCCTCGGCACTTGCGTGGCCCGCACCCTGCCAGAGCCCGGCCTGCTGCAGGAAGGTCTGATACACCAGGTCGGCGCGCCTGAGCAGCACTGCGCCCACCACGCCGGCTGCGGCGTGTCGCGGACACAGCGCCAGGGCCATGCACAGCCCGGGCCCCAGGATGCCCCCCTTCTGTATGAGAGAAAAGCTGCGGAGCGAATAACTCACTTCTACTCTCGAATCCCATGCAGAGCAAACCCAGGAGGAGGAGGAGGAGGAGGAGGAGCAGGACCAGGAGCAGGAGGTGGAGGACAGTCGGGTTAATGTTGGGCGCGTTGGGGGCGAACCCCCCAAAAGCCTATCCACAACAGTGCCTGGGAACGGTTGCGGTGCCCCTGCGAGAATATGAATGAATGCGGGCCCTGCCCGAGCAAAGGCCTGCCTGGGGCGGCTCTCTTCGAGCACTGCTACTCCTGCCCTGTCTTCCTGACCCTCCTGCCCCTCCCCCCTCCCTCCCTCCATAGCCATTCGGGCTCGGGCGGGTTGGATTTGGGGCCCAGGGGCTCACACCTACCAAACCTGTGACGGTTTCGTTTCTCGCGATCCCTGTCTCGCTGCGGGCGCGTTGGGACGGATGGTGCCGAGGTGCTACCAAGGTTGCCTTGGCGGCGGTCCTCGACGCGGTGTTGGCGTCGGGCGCGCGGCGTGCGATGCAAGACCATTTGCTGCGCTGCGCAGTGGAGGCGGCTGCTCGTGAAGCCGTGCGATCCAGCCGTCAGGGGGGGGGCGCCCTGCGCGGCGTGCAGCATGCTAAAGGGCTTCGAAGCGACGCTCGAGTATGCTGGGGGCCAGTTGGGCGGGCAGGGCAAGGCGACCACGGAGGAGGGTCGGCGTGCTCTCCGCTCCGCCAGTCAACACTCGTTGGTCAACGAATGGGAGGTCTACCGAGCAGACCGCCGAACGCTGGGTCATCCTGGAGCTGCCGTGCCCGAGCGAGTGCGTGCTGCTTTGTCGAAAGGTGGCACGCCCAACGCGATCGATGGTCTCAAGTCCGACGTTGGCTTCGTCGGCAAGGGCGCGTTCGTGGCCGCGGAGATCGAGGCGCCCAAGCGTACGCGGACGGTGGACAGGCTAACAACGGACGCGGATGTGGTGCACGGCGGCGGCGAACCGTCGGAGGGCGATGCCACGCTGCTGAGTATGAAGGTTGCGAAGGCTGACACTGCGCTGCACGGCGGTGTCGCCAAGCGTCTCAGGGTCGCGGAGCTCATGTGCTACCACACCTCGAAGACGAGAGCCGACACGATCGGACCAGCTTTAAGGATCACGTGACCCGCATGCAGGAGAGGCACAACGAAATCTACTACATCACGGGCATGAGCATCGCTGCCGCGCCCGTGTCGCTTGGCCTTGACATGTTTCGGACGAAAGGCCAGGAGGTTCGCTACATCACCGAGCCCTCAGAAGAGTACTCTGTACAACAACTGAAGAGTTTGACGGCAATAAGCTGATGTCTGCTGAGCAAGAGGGCCTCGAGCGTGTGGGCGAGGACGCAGAGTACGACTGCTCCTTCGCTCGCACCACTCTGCAGGACGATGAGCTGCAGGACATGCCCGTGGACGACGTGAAGTTCGAGTGCGTGCAGGGCCAATCGACGGCACTCGCGGTCGGTGTCAACTCTACTGGCAACGACGTCCGAAACCTGGTGCATGCCGAATCCTCCGACAGCCTTTCTGTGAAGCCGAAACGCAAAGGCCAGGGTGCGCGTAGGACGCGGAACAAAAAAAGGCTGCCGAGGAGGAGCATCTGGCTGGGCCGAGCATGGAGGAGCTTGAGGCGCGATTGGCCCGAGCTATAGCTGAGCGTAGAAACTATGCCTCCATAGTTCGAGCCGCGACGCGCCGACCCGCTTGGTTGAGCGCTTTGCCTAGTTAGTGGCCAGGAGCTGCTGGGACCCGCCCTGCTGGACTCGGCTCGTTTTCTGGTTGGGACTGGGGGTGTGGGGCCTCGGGAGTTGGTCTTCGCCTTTGGGGCGATGGCCAGCTCCTTCTGGTTGTGGCGACCCCCGGGGGACCGTTGGGCGTCCGTCCGTCACCGCGGAGGTGGCGTTCTTGCCGCACTGGCTCTCTTCGGAGGGCCGAGGCGGCGGGAATGCATGTTTGGGCGCTCTGGGTCTTCTAGACTCCTAGGCTCCCTCGTCGCCTCGAACTGCAGTGGCGCATGTTCCCATCGACAGCTTGATAGATCACACTGTGCAGGCTGCACGAGTTACACGCCTGGCTGCTCGTCTTCATTTGTGAAAGGCCTTCTTATCCTATACGCCTCGCGCTCATGTACGGATCGGTTGCGCGATGGCTGCGCCTCTCTCTCTCGCTCTCTCCCTCCTCCCTCCCCCTCCTCCTCCTCCTCCTCCTCCTCCTCCTCCTCCTCCTCCTCCTCCTCCTCCTCCTCCTCCTCCTCCTCCTCCTCCCCCTCCCCCTCCCCCTGCAGGAGTTCGAGGGGGGACCCCCTGGCTCCCTCCAGGGGCAAGGGGGTGCCGCCTGAGCAAGGTGACGAGAGCGACGACGCCACGATCCTCACGAACGACGGAGCGGGGGGGGCAGAGAGAGGCGACGGGGGGGCGGGAGAGAGAGACGCGTCGCGGGGAGGACCAGGAGGAGGAGGGACGAGGAGAGGCCCTCCCCGCGGCCCCGTCCAATATCTCCCCGCCGTGTACGCACGGCGCTCCGCCTGGCCGGGGGGGGGGGGCTGGCGTCGCGGCGGCGGGCGTGCGCGTCGGGGAGAGCGCCGAGCGCCTGCGTCGCTGATCCCTCGCTGGGGTTTCCCCCTCCCCCCACGCCAAGGAGGCGGAATGAGGTGAGCTCAGAAAAAGAGCGCACTGCAGAAACAAATCTGTCGGAACTCCGCGCGGATTTTTCGGATCGGCGGTGGACCCCGCTCCTTGGCGGCGCCTCCGGCGCCGCCTCTGGTGCTCTCCACGCGCGAATCAGCTCACATACCTGATGTTTCCGGAATGTATCGCGGACTGCGCCAGTCAGCTGGAGATAGGAGAGAGGAAGGGTCGGCGGGAGGTAGGGAGAAAGAGGGAAGGTGGAAGTTTGAGGGATAGATGGGACGGGCGGTGGGAGGGAGGGAGGGGAGGAGGTGGGTAAAGGGTAGAGGAAGGGACGGCGGAAGGGAGGGAGGAAAAGAGGTGGAAGGGGTAGGTGGGAGGGATGTTGGCTCAAGGTGAAACCTCGAAGCCCTGGGGGGATTCAGCTTGTGTGCAACTAAGGGTGGGACAGGCTCAAGCCACGCACTTTCTGAAAGGACAAGCCTGTCAAACAATTTTGTGAGCTCCTGTCGGAACATCGCCCCTTCCGTGCGCAGGTGCTGCGCCGTGAGGGCACTATGAGTTTGACGGATGTACTTGTTGGGGCCACGAAAGCTTTCTGGAAAGGCACGCGCTGCCGTCGGTCGGGGCTTTGGGCAAGTCGGATCAAATGTGCCTGCGGTACTCATGCCCCACATGCAGTGCAGAAATCAGCCAAGGCAGCGAATGAGAAGACTGGCGGGAGGCGCGGCTAATCGGTCGGCGCCCAAGAGGTCTTGAAATGCAGGTGCTCCCAAGGCTGACCCCGCGCTGCGGACGATTCTCAAGCGCCTCGAGGGCTTGGAACATGGCGGCGCCTCCTCCACTCCACCGTGGGCCGTCTCAAGTGCGTCGAAGGAATAGGACGGCCTCAAGGTGATCAAGGAGAGGCTTGCACGCTGGCAGAAGGCTGCCAGGTTCGCAACCCACCAAGAGGACAATCTCATAATTGAGGAGCAGGTGGAGAAGCTGCAGTGGCAGATCCAGGAGGCCAAGCTCTTGCACATCCAGCAACACCCATTACCCACGCTTGCAAGAGCTCGGGAAATATCGACCAAATTGGAAGCAAAGCTGGAGTCCGTCAAGACAGAGGTGGAGGATGCCGAGAAGCTTCTGCAACAGAAAATCGAGGAATCCGAACAGGGGCTGCAAGAGGCAAAGCGGCATTCGAAGATTCAGGAGCAGGAAAGCAAGGTGAGCTTCGCCAATTCCGAGGCTGCTGATGAGGGGCCCTTTCTCAAGATGGAGGAGCACCATTACGCCAATGCGACGGAGGAGTTCAATGTCTGGCTCCGAACAAAGAAGCAGAATGAGCAGACGGGCAACCGTCCCGAGGTCCTCCTCGGCATGCTGGAGACCCAGGCGGCGTCCACTCGCAATGGCGCTGCTCCTCCCCTCCCGGCTGTGCCCAGCGAGGATGACGACGAGCTCGACGCAATCGCTAAGGCAACTCAGCGCATGCAGGAGGCACCAGGAGGCTGAAGCCGCGGCAGCAGCAGAAGGAGCAGCACGCGAGGCAGCAAGGTTGGTTGCTAAGGAAACTACGAAGAAGCTGCAGGAACATAACTGGGCCAGTGCTGCAAAGATGTGACGTGTTTCACGAGCTTTTGAAGACTATCGAGGCGTACATGATGTACGCCCCCTCCCTGATCCCCGTGCAGCGCTGCATGTGGCTTGATGGCCATGGTCAGGATCGTGATGAGTTTGCAGCGAGCTCATCACAATGTTTTCGATCAAGTGCTACGACTTCAGGGGTACGTGGTCGCACCCCCAAGCCAGTGCCTACTGAGCTTGGCTTGGGGTCAACGTCGCCAAGTAGCGTTCACGCTGGAGTCCTTGCTACACCTCCACGCCAATGTCTACCGAACTGGACTTGGGGTCACTGCCGCCGTGTTTTGCTTATGAAGGGGTCAGTGCTAGCACTCCCGAGCCAGCGCCTATCGCGCTGGGCCTGGGGCCACAATCGCCACGTGATGTTAACGTTGAGGCGGCTAAGTCAACCGCTGCCTTCTGGAATTCGAACACGATCGACTTGGACAGGCCAGAAGTAGGGTTCCAGCTACCAGCGGTACGACCTGACAGGCAATTCACCAGTGCGTTGGAGGCTCCAACAGAGACATGGACTTCGTTGATAGGCTCGTCTACACCAGTGGCCGCGTCGACAGGTGCCGCACTCTTCGCTCTTGAGATAATGGGGGAGACTCCTGCGCAGACGAAACCCGCGCGCGAGTCGCATGAAACTGCCAGTGTACCTTCGAATCCGCGTGAGCGACCCGGCGTAGGGGAATCGCCGGATGAGCGCCGCAACGTACCACGTGTTCCAATTGAACCGCGCGATCTTCATGGGCAGGTTCTTCACGATCGAATGCGACTGGATACCAGGGATGATCTTGGCGGCTCGGAGGACGCGATGGCCTCCCTTTTCTGTTACTAGGCGTGCAGCGAGCTCGCCCATAACTTTTTGCGCAAGCGCCGCGACGTGGACATCGCTACAGCCTGAAATGATGCACCAGCTGCAGCTCACCCAGCACGTGTCAGGAGCAATCGGGTGTGGAGATATCCCTCGTGCAATGCCAACATCTGGAAATCCTGGAAACTGTTTTAGATTGGCGTTTGGAAGATGGGCGGAATCCGAAACCTCAGGTCTTCGCTGGCCAGGAAGCGAGAATGACTTGTGATGATACGAGCACGAACTACAAGAATGTCTCGAGGAGGAAAAGTCATTCTGTAGACTTTTGCCCTGCTGTTCGCAATGGCGAACGTGTGCTGGCCACGTCTGCAGGTGTCTTGGCAGGAGGTCGAAGACATCAACCGGATGATGCTGGCGCCCAAGGAGCTCCTCAAAGTCCCCCAAGTTGCTGGAAGGCTTATTGCTAGACATGTTCAGGTGATTACTCCTGGTGGACTGGTTTGGGTTCCTGTTTATTTCCACCACTCGTCGGAGTTCAAGGCGACAATGCGGAGCTGCTCTGCTCGTGGGCCTCGGCAGCTTCCTTCGGTCCCTCACGGTGCCCTGGATCATAGGTTGCGACGCCAACGTGGACCCGAACTGTGATGGCCTCACGCCATGGTGCTCCCAAGTGTGAGCGATGGCGGTGGCGCTGGCATTAGCCGCCTGCTCGGCATGAGCTGGCAACGCCCTCGACTTGTTCTTGCTGTCACACGGCTTGAGCCAGTGTATTGGTAGCGTCGAGGTGCTCCACGACGCGCCTATCAGCCCCCACTCGCCTGTCGAGCTGTGGATGGGATTCGCTTGTCCATGCCCGCCCATGTCAGGATCAAGAGCAAGAAGTTCCCCACCAATAGCCCGATAGGTTGTGAAAGGAAGCCCGAGGATACCCTTTGGAAGTTTGAAGTCGGCGATGCCAATGTCGGTTTCCTGGAGTCGTGGGAGCAGTGGCTTGATAATGCTGAGTTGGAGCAATGTGTGCTATCTTATATAGTTGGGGGGACCAGGGGCGCTTATGTTGGGAGGTCCCAAGGGTCCCAGCGGAGGGTTCTCTCACTCGAGGTCGTCCTGCGTCACACATTGTCCTCTAACTCTACTCCTCGGCTTGGTGCATTGCGATCGCCAGTGGCGCTTTTCGCTAAGCCTGGGTTATGCATCGAAACAATGTTTTTCAAGTCGATGCCCTGGGCAGAAGTCAGAGCCGGTCTACTGACGCTGGACGAACAGGCCCTGCAGCCTCAACTTAGTGCAATTGCACCATCGATCGAATCCACCTCGGGTCGCGAAATTGGCATTTTTCTGCCAGCTGCCCGTTCGATCCACGATCACCCAATTGCCGAAAACTCCGCGCGCGCGCTGCAAGGAGAAGAAGCCAGAGGCAGATCCCAGACCCAGCAGCACCGAGGGACGGACACCTCAGGGAGACAAAGCTATCGAGGCACTGCAGAGAGAGAGTAGGGACAGCTACTGGCAACACAATCGTTCTTGTCTCACGCAAGAGCACACGGAGCTCGGCAAGGACGCGGAGCCCCATTTGCAGTCCATCTAGGCAAATCAGACTGTGGGCCATCAACAAGTTCAAACATGATTCTAGACTCGGGGCTGATCAATTTAATCCCAACTCCTGGACGGATTGACGGAATATGTTCCTGGATAGGCTGGTTGACGTTAAGAGTTCCGGGGAGAAGGATGACTTTGTGATATCAAATACTTCCCCCACCATCACCGTTTTTCAAGGTAAACGTAAGAGTGCTGGATTGCGCACACTCTCGCTATTTTATCGCTTTTTAGGTTTTGGGGTCGGTTGCGCCAATGTAAAGCACGCGCATGGAAGCTCAGTCATCGAGCCCCTTTTTCCTGAAGCATAGAATGTGACCGAGCGGGCTGGCAGCATTCGATGCTCACGGAGTTTGCGATACCACGTCAATTTGGATCTGCCACCTTGTGCGAAGATCTTGACAAGTTCTCTCGGAGAGTGGCGCTGGGGATCATATTTAACGAGGCAAGGAAGGAGGATTTCTCCTGGGTCGCACCATGGCTGCCATCACCCTGAATACTGGACCCCGTCGCATCACATTTGCTGGAGCATGCTCGAATACCTTCTGCGTCAATGGCACGATCTTAGCAGGCTGCAGCTTGGCCACGAGCTTTGCTAAGACTGTCTTGCATCGCGTGTTGCATGCTCTGGTTCTCAGATACCCACCTCTGCATATTGGGAACGAAATCGGAGATGTCTCGTCGCAGCAGCTGGGCACAGTCGAATGTATCGTTGAACATATTGGAGTCGCGGGTGTCCAAATCAAAGACGGGTTTGATAACCTTGAGTTGATCGTCTCAGGTAAGAAAACAAACCGCCTCGCCTCCTCCCAGGACATTGTCAAACTATTGGGGCAGTCTTGGAAGTCTCTGCAGTTGGACAATCAGATCTCGGTCAGGTCCCTGTGGTGTGACGCCGTCTGCAGAAGGATAAGGGGGAATCATGCATCGCTCAAGGGGCCCAGGAAGTCTGGGAGGAGATGTCGGAGGCTTTGGAAGCTAAATGCTGTCGGTGCAGCTGTGGGTAACATACGTCGTGCTGAACCTGAAGCTGGATGGAGTGCCGCAGTGGCTGGGCTGACTCCCAGGCAGGTGCACTCACTAAGGATCTCTGCATGCAGGGGCTTGTGTAAGCAGAACGTTGGAGCCCTTATCTCATGCAGATTGAAGTCTTCAAACTCGGCAAGCGCAACGATCCTTATGCTGCTCATCACACAGAGGTTGTGTGTCAGTGGACAACGTCAATCTGGGGCGGTTCCCCAATGCTGGAAACCATGGAACTTGTGTTTAAGCAAGCACGCGATCAAGTTCCTGCTTTGAGCAAGCCGTGGGTCACTGCCACCTCGCCTGCACATGTGCTGCTGCTCACTTGGCCGAGATAAGATGACTACCCGCGTCTGCTCGCGCGTTCCGCAAATCTGATGTGGATCACATCGCCCTGTGTTAGCTCTAGGACCGCGGGCCGCGTGCGACCTGGCGGCCATCGACGCAGGACACAGGGCGGATGTGAAGGCGTTGAAGCATAGAACTTGGTTGAACAAAGCTTGGTGCAGGCCTCATCTCTGGGACGGGGTTTGGGAACCTGGACTCTGCTTAGGTTGTTTGAACACAGGATTGTTAAAAGACACGAGTGCCAGATCTGTCGAGGAGCCCCAAGAATGTTGTAGAATAGGAGGCTCCAGTGCCCAATCTTCGACGCGGACAAGCACGAACACCTCACACAGTCGGTACGGAAGGCAGCGAGGAGAGCTCGGGATCTCTGCCAGAGAATATTGAAAAGGTTGTTGCTGGGATGTTGCCAGGCCCCTGTGAGCGTGTACCACCTGCGCTGAATGAGGGTGACTGCCGCATACATTGGTTTGATAAACCACCAAATGGTAAATTGTCTGGCGATCTTTTCACGGATGGATCGGCCCCTCGACCCCAACTCACAGTGCCCATGCAAGTAGCTCCCCTGCAACAGGCTCGAAAGGGAAAGGACTCTGCCTACATGATGGCGGCCTTCGTTTTCTTACACGGACTGTGTAGGGACTCTTGGGCGTGTTTGGGATCGCCAGGCCTCCATTTCGGCCAACAACCCGGGGGCCTACGTTTGGTCCGGAGTTTGGCATGTCTTCGAGGATGGCCTCAGGGCCAACAAAACGAAGGCTCACGCGATCTTTAACGATATTGCAGAAGGCCGCTCGTCACACTTCGAACGAGAGGGCAACAGGCATGCTGACAGGTTTTCAAGGAAGGCGCGGTTTGCCACACTAGCATTGCGCAGGCTAAAGCTTTGTTTTAGAAGCTTGCGCAGTTGCAGGAGGATGTTGTCAGATGGGGCGGTGTCCAGGACGTGCTGATGAGTCAGAGATCGTGGGCCGACGCTCAGGGATTTCCTGGAAAGTCGGAGGCCGGCGACCAGGACATCCCAGTGCCGCCCACATATGCTGGGTGATGTCGTGCATCAAACTCGGGGGCTATGCTTGGCGGGGGTTGACTCGCTTTGCAAGCGCTGCCCGAGCCGATCCCCCTCCAAAGACCTCAGTAGACAGAGGAACCGTCCGTTTCAGGGCCTCTTCCCAAGCTGGACAAAGCAATACGCTGGGTAGAGGGCGTCTGACCGCCGTGAGACAGCGCCTTCGGATCTCCTGGCTCTCATCAGAAGTGTTAAGAAGGAAGTAGTCGTCCAGGGGGAGGAGAGCCCGACGTTGGACGCGCAATTAGGTGACCTGACTTGGGGAGAGAGATGGGAGCTGCCGCATTGTCTCTCCAGGATTAGTCTTGTTCAACCCGCTGGTGCAAATACGTCCCGGACGGGAACGAAACACTAGCCGTGTTTTTTTGTTTGGGGCGCCTGGCATCGACAGGCGCCTTCACAGCAGATAGACAGACATATAGATAGGGTATATGTGGGGGGACGAAGGGACGGCGGGAGTGAGGAAGGGACAAAGGTGAATGGGTGGGGATGGGGCGTGGCGTCTTCACGCGACAAGCCTACGCATGCCAACAGCGTAGCATTGCGCGTGGAGAGGAAGGGCTCTAGCGCGCGGCCTCGCGAGCCAACCCGCACGCTGGCGTCCGCACGTTCTGTTCGATCCCCCCCTCCTCTTTCCGTTTCCCCCTTCCGTCTGTAGAACTCCCACCTGTCGTCCCACCAGTCGTGTCGTT